>JABXWE010042417.1:0-16347 GCA_014611495.1 Limonius californicus | reverse complement strand
GTGTTTCTACCTTAGCGCTGAAGAGAAACACGTGACAGAGAAGAAACCGATCCCAGCAGTGGGACAAAAAGGCTGTCAATATCATATGGGATGTTAATTGGTGAATATATTATAAAATCTAACATCTAATGTGAAGGTTCAGGCTTCCGCGGTTTGTGTCTAATGAGGTGATCTCTTCGGGCTTACACAGCGTCGTCGTAGGATTGTTTGATGCTGACATTTCGCTAACCATAGCAGGTAGCAGTATCAAAGCTTTGATAACGACGGCGCAGTCTAAACCAACTTCACTAAAATTTTAATATTTAAAAATTTAATAAATTTTTTATTTTATGGCTTTATAGTCTAGCCCTAGTGGCTCAGTGGAAATAGCGTCAGTCAGTCAGGGAATCGGATTCGAATCCTGGTGAGGGTAGGGTTTTTTAAAACAATTCCCATTACAAAGGATTGGTGCTCCACCGTTAGTCGTTGGGTTCCAATTAACGACTCTATCCGCGGAGTGGTAGAATGCGGACTATAACAAGACACATATACTATACACCCCTAAACAAAACGTTCCTCTATGGAAAGCAATGGAAAACCATCAAAGAGTAGACGTTTCGCTACTACAGCCTGCACTCAATATGAGTATGGCACTATAAGAAGAATTAGCTCTGATGTGGTGAAACCCAGGACCTGTTTTAGAAGGGAGCATCATGAGTGCCTTCCTAAAGGCAATCGGCGCCCTCGCACCTTTTATCATTTTAAGAGATGTTAATATTGTTAACAGCTGCTTAAAAATAATTATTACAATAAATTCAATAGAATTGAATCGCCGTAAACGTTTCCGAAACTTTCAGTTTTTTCTGGGAATAAATAAAACAACTACATATTTTTGCAGTCCTGGAGCAGTTCTTTTGTAATTCTGCTTAACAACCAATTGAGTACATTGGAAGAAGCTTTAGAATACTTAGTTTGTATAGAATCCAAATAGAACATGGTTCTACGTACCCCGAAAGCATATGTTTGGTAACAGAATCCTTCGGCTAGTTATAATGTACGTTGCCATATATAATTCATTTGCAAAATATAATACTTATCCATTCTGCTTAACAAGAAGATGAAAGTTAAGTTTAATTAACTTCCAAAGTTAGAAAACAAGGGGCTGACTTCATTTGGTTCCTGCACATTTCTTTGGCAACGCTTTGAAATTACATTTTCTTTGTTTTTAATGTCCTTGTGGTCATTACAACTCATAA
Source organism: Limonius californicus (assembly GCA_014611495.1). NCBI lineage: Eukaryota > Metazoa > Arthropoda > Insecta > Coleoptera > Elateridae > Limonius > Limonius californicus. The sequence goes on along the minus strand of JABXWE010042417.1, from coordinate 15,112 downwards.
CTAATTTATCCTTGCTTTGAAGACTAAATTTTACATAAATATGATGCGGAGAACTTTGGAAATAATTCATTACTGTTGTGCTGCTAATAACTACAAGATTTAATGGTCTCTCCTGGCCGATCGCTCTTTTAACTAATCAAACAATATTTAAAATATTTGAAAGATCAAAAAAGTGTTACATTTTTTGGCAATTCAATATTCTGTATCCAGATAGCTTTATTAACAACCACTAATACAGCTAATGTTATTTTGTCACTTAATTTCCTGTAGAAAACAATTACTGTGAAAATTATTATTATAGCTAACAATTAATGCAAAAAGCAACAAAACAACAATTACGTGAACTGACACGCTCGTAAAAAGCTAGATTTTATAAGCAGAAGTTAATTAATTTTTATTTTAAAGACGAAATCGATAATATTTTAACAGAACTATAAACAATAGAACTCCGGGAAGAGATGGTATTTTTAAAAAATGCTTAAGCCAGTTGCTCAAGAATTAAAGCTCCAAGAGAAAAACTCTTCAGCGGTTGTTCTAGTGAAGTACTTAAGTAACATCTTAAAATGTAAGGCAAAAGAACGTCTAACGTATTTCTTGCAATGAAAAGGAACTTAAGATAAGGTTCTCTCAACATAAAGTAATCTGTAAAAACCTTTATTTGCTAATTTGTATCTTATCCACATTTTACTTGGCATTGTTCGAGCAATTCAAAGTTTGGCTCATTGCAGTACGAGGGTAGCCTTTTAAGTTTTTACAAACGACCACTAGGTGGCGCCATTGAGATGTGTCATTACTATTTTCGTAAAATTTGACATTTGTTAGCGTGAAAACAGTGGCAGCTTAGAAATTGACCGAGTAGTTTGTTTACAGTGAGCGTTTAAAAAACAGCAATTTCGTGAAAAAAAATGGAAATTTCACGTGAAGGTTTTCGTTGGACGATGTTTTACGATTTTAGAAAAGCCCTAACTCAACAACAATGTATAGAATCGCTTCGTTAAACTTTTGGTAATGAAGCATTTTCAGGAAAGACTGTTTACAATTGGTTTGCAGAATTTCTTCATGATGAAAGTCGACCAAAACGGTTGATATTCCAAAAAACACCGATGCTGTGCGCAACATGATTGAAGAAGATCGGCGTGTGACTTACAGTGAGATAGAGGCATCCTTAGGCATATCGAAGACTGCAGTACATTTGATTTTGCATGGACGTTTAGCTGTGAAAAAGATCTGTTCCCGATGGATTCCGCATAATTTGACCGAAGCTCAAAAAAGGCTCGTGTTAATTGGTGTAAGGAAATGCTTAAAAAAATTCGACCTATGAACTGCAAAATCCGCAAACAATATCGTAACAGGTGAGGACACTACTTGAAGATATTCGTTTGAACCGGAAACTAAGCAACAATTCACTGTTTGGATGTTCCAAGATGAACAGAATACCACAAAAGTTGTTCGTTCACGAAGCACTTCGAAGAAAATGATCGCTTGTTTCTTGGGTTGTAGTGGATATGTCGGAACCATTCCATTAGAGGATCGAAGAACAGTTAACCCTGAATGGTATACAACAATTTGTTTGCCAGAAGTTTTCGATACAATCAGGAAAAGCAACTGAAAACGTCGTCATTCTTCATCATGACATTGCCAACTCTCACACAGCTCGTCAAACGATTGCTTATTTAAAGGAGAACAACATTGAATTAATGTCTAATTGCCCATATTCACCTTATTTATCGTCTAACGACTTCTTTGTGTTCCTGAGTGTCAAACAAAAAATGCGCGGACAGAGATTTTCACCTCAAAAGGTGTTGAAGCCTTCTAAAACCATATTTTTGAGATTTCAACTTCAGAGTGAACAAAATGTTTGGGAATTGGTTTGAACGCATGCAGAAGTATATAAATCTTAAAGGAGAATATTCTGAAAAGCGATAACACAGTTTCTTCCAAAAAATAATTTAAATCTTACCTGGTTTTTGTAAAAACTTAATAGACTGACGAGGGCAGTGTCATCGATTGCGAGATAAAGAAAACATATTTTTCCCATAAGATGCTGCATATTTTTATATATTTGTGACGGTAGAACAGTTGGCAAAGCATTCGCTTTCTGGGCAAAACATCAATCACCGTCACTGGAATTTTTGTCGTTCGGATTCAATAATAGGTAATGTATAGCCCTCCCGCGCTTCTACTTTAGTGCTGATAAGAATTACGTGGTTGGGAAGAGGTCGTTGCCCAGCAGTAGGAGTAAATCTGATAAGGACCATTGTATAGTCCGTACATGTGGCGTCATTTAGCGATTTTGGATCCAGCCTAGTAATAATAGTTAGAGAAAATATTAAACGACAAAAAATGTTAACACTTTGTTAGGTAAAAAACCTGCATTAAGTATCCCTAAGTAATCCTTGCAGCATTATAGTATGTAGAATATCAGGCTTTTTATGTATTCGGAATGGTAGATTATTTGGTATAGGTGAATTGTCAATTTGACCGTTAATTTAAGTAACCAAATTTGTATATTCAACAGTATTAATTTTAGTTATATATCGCGTATCATCAGTATGAACAAAATACAATTGACAATTTAATACAATTCTGGTCACACCACTTTTATACTGTATTCAAATTAGAAATTCAAAAAAAAAGTTTCTGCTGCGAATACATTTTCACTTTTAGCGCATAGGTATACAATCTGTACAATAAATATTTGTCGGAGAACTATTGTAATATTTCTGTAGGAGTGTAATCGATTACTAACCTTTAAAGATGGTGGTCAGAACTTAACATTCCGTCAATTTATAAAACAGTTGTAAGTTTGCAATAAAAAATTTACTATATAAGAAATGTTTACTGACCATGATTAGTTGTTAATAATTACAAATTTGTTTTGTATGTATAGTCATCACAAATAGTTAATCCACTTTTTGTATTATACACTTACGGAGACTTGGATAATAGTGTTCTTCGTCAATTATGTCTACTATTTGGAACCCATAATCGACAGTCTATATTGGAACTGTATGGATCCGTTGTTTAAAAGTCTAACGTCCATCTACGAAGTTTGGTATTTCCTATACACTGTGACACGAGGCACACCAAACATGTCAGCAGCCTGGCTAACCGACATATGCCCTACAACAGCTTGAATTTCCTATAGCCTGCTGTGTATAATTCTACTATTGCGTGTTGATGCAGAAAACTCGAAGGTAATCGCAAAATCACAAAACATGATAGCTAATTTTTACAATTTAATAATAATAATTGAGCGAGAGGCAAATAAATGGCAAATTAGCGAGATATTCTGCCTAGAAAACCTTCTCTGGAATAAAAGTGTTTGCACTTCGCGTTGTTTGGAGCCCACGTTAAACTGTAGGTCCTCTATGTCTGTGGCACGCTAAACGCGCAACACAGGCGTAGAAGATTAAGTCTCTACGTCTCGTAGATAAAGCGCTCGATGAAGATTCACCATAAAACTTTGGAAAACCTCTTACCACTATGATATTTAGAACACCTAAATACGCATTTCGGCAACTAAAGTGCCATCTTCAGTCAGACAATCCCAACTGTCATGGAAACAAAGCTGTTCTACTCTCGCAACTATAAGTTGATCAATGTTCTCCATGACTTCTCACCTGACATGGCTATAATTAGCATCACCTGAATTGTGCACGTTCTAAAGCTTGTCCAGAGGTTTGGATGGGTTGCGTGACGTCTGATATGGGAGAGGGGCAGCATCTTAAGGTAATCCGATGGGCTTGCCTTTTATGGCCATTGTACACGTGAGTTCTCTTACCCTCTTCTTTTAATCCAGAATCCATCTTCCGTAGGAACTTGGGCCAACTAACATATCTTGGCTGAGGAATACCACTGGAGATAAGTTCTTTACCAAGTCAACAACTGAAGTCTAATGTCCGGACATTGAACTTCCATTGTTTATTTGGTACAGAATTCTTCAATAATTGTTGAATTAATATTTTGAAAATGTAAGGGTATGTTGCTATTATCATTATTTAATTTGCTTTAAAAGCTTCTGTTTCGTTTATTTGATATTCTGTTAATGTAAAGATTTCTTAAAGTAATTAAAATTATCTCCAGAGGTATACTTCAGCCAAGTTACTTAAGCTAGTCCAAGTTTCTACTGAAGATGGCAGCTTAGTTGCCGAAACACGTATTTGGGTGTTCTAAACAACGTTGGTCCAAGGAGTTTTATTTGAACCACCGTCTCCGTTCTATCCCCAAAGGATTGGGATTTACAAATCAGTTATCAGTTATTAGTTGTTTTGAATTTTAGATATCGAGTTTAAAATCCCGCTAGTGTATATAGTAACTGTTGGCCAGGAATGTTTAGAACAGATTTTGTGTTTTGTATGAATACAGGGCGAATCTGCTAAAACGAACTGGCTTGGTTCTGAGTTATTTGAAATATTAGAAAAAATATTTTTTAAAAGATTGTAATGGGTGGTGCACTGTATGTATAGGCACTGTAAAAACATTTTTTTGCTGTTCCGATAAGGTTAAATACGTTTAAGATCTATTTATAAAAAATATCTTTTGAAAATTTAAATTTTTAGTGTTGATTGCTTTGAATTTTTTCCCTTTAACACTCAATTTTTTAAAAATCATTTGCTTTAAGAGTTCTCCCACAAAATATTTAAATAGATGTTTCTGATTTGATCTGTGCGTTCAAATTAGTGTGGTATTAACGTAAAATCGAAAATAATACAAAGAAACGTCTAGGTGATATCACACACCGCCAAAACAAAGTTGCGCCGATACTGTCTTCATAGATACTCTTAAATGTGGCTTCCTGCATTTCCAAAGCAATTTATGTCAACTGTAATCGATAGCAGTCATTAGGGCATTAATTTGTTCAGTTTAAATCAAATTTTGAAATAGTTACAAACTCAATTCGCGGTGTACCACTATTATATGGACGAATGACATCCTACGACAAAGAGACTAGATGGATCGATGTTTTAAAGCGCTAGGTTGTCACGCCAGGCGGAACAATTTTTTTGTTTCAGTTTTAAATTCATTAACCTAATAAAAACGCAATTTTAGTTATAAATTTTAAACCGTTATCGGTAACAGATGTAGGAAAATTTACTTAATAAAGTTACAGTGTCACCAACCAAAAAATTAAGTAAGGCGTTTTTAGAAATGTTTTAACATCACTAAACTGTGGTTGATCAGATTCTCTTATGGCTCGTGCGAATGTATCCAAAAATTTTGTACCTACTTACAATGAAAGGCACAAAATACGCATTAAATAAGATTAGATCTATAAATAATGTGTGAAAATAATCGTCAGTTATCATATTTAATCGATGTGAGTAGAGAGTGGTAATTTAAACTACGCCGGATATCTTGAGGAAGGTGACTGTTTATATCTTTTAGATATCGGACACCAGATGCAGAGGAATGATGTAATGATTTCCAAAAGTTGTGGATTTAAAAAATATATTTAGAAACTTTGATACAAGTAGTGGAAGTTTAATATGTACTTTAGATAGATGATATAAATAGTTCAATGCTTTGTAAGCTGACTATTTAAAGGTAACTAAATTGTCTTGCAAACAATAAGTGCGGGTTTAATAAAACTGTTTTGTGAAGAAGAAACTACCTGAACCCTGAGGGTAGTAGTACTCGTTTAGAAGTGCCTCCTTGGAAGTAGTTACTACAACAGCTTTCCCAATTAGTTTTAAAAATGTTAATATTGTGAGTTTGCAACCATTAAAAGTAAAGTAAATTTGTATTACATAGGTTTTAGTAAAAATTCTTTCTCTCTCTCTCTCTCTCTCTCTCTTGTCTTATTTCCTATTACAGATTTGCCGTCCTCAACCTCCAATAGTGTCTATCCTCCCAATCTTCTTCTCTTCATCCTTTCTCTGTCATTATGTTTTGGACCGATGTTTTCCACTTTACCGCTGGTCAACCACTTCTTCTTCTACCTCTAGGTGACCAGTTCAAAATTGCTTTTGGCCGTCTTTCTTCATCCATCCTCTGAACATGGGCGTACCATCTTAGTGTTTCGTTTTCCAGTCTTCGTGTAATTGATGTCTCCACTTCCATCTCTCTCCATATCTGTTCGGTTCTTATTCTATCCCTGCGTGTATATTGCAAACTTCGTCTCATGAAATCTACCGACCCTATTTTGTCCCTTATTTTGTTCGTCATAGGCCATACTTCTCCCCCGTAATTTGGTATACTTTTTACAATTGTGTTAAGAATTCTTTTCGTTGTCCGTAGTAAGATTTCGGTTCCAGATTGTTCCATGGAGTGCTTTGGTTGCTCTTTTTCCTTTCGATATTTTATCTTCGACATCATCTTCTATTTTTTCCGTACTTGCTATTATTGAGCCTAAATACTTATATTCTATGCATTCCTTTATAACTTCTTCTCCAATCTGTAAATCATGTGAAGCCCCTCCAACACACATATATTCTGTTTTCTTAAAATTTATGGAAAGTCCCCACTTGTCGTATTCCTCCTTCAACTTCCGCAACATGTATGTCATATCCTCTTCGTCTTGTGCCACAATCAGTTGGTCATCGGCAAATATTATGAGTGGGTGTAGTGTTTTGTCTCTTGTAGGTATTTTCGTTCTTTCACATTTTCTGCGTCATTGTTCTAATGCTTGTTCCGCATAAATATTGAAAAGTATAGATGACAGCGTACATCCGTGTTTTAAACCTTTTGACACTTCTATTTTTTTATTTGTTAATTTATTTCCTATTTTAATGTGAACTTCTGTATTGCGATATAAGGCTTTAGTCACTTCGATCCATTTTTCTTTGCCTTCCATTCTTTTCATTGCGTTCCATATCTTACATCTTGACACGTTGTCGTATGCCTTCTCTAAGTCCACAAAAGTTATATATTTATGTGTCTCAATGTTCTTGGCTCGATTTTTTTCGATAACCTGTCTGGTTCAATGAATACTATCTATACACGATCTTCCCGATCTAAAGCCACACTGTTCCTCACTAAACTCCGTCATACGTTCTTCTATTTTACTTTTCACTACTCTGCCGAACAATCTACTTATTACTGGTAGTATACTAATGGCTCGCTAGTTATGGCATACAGCCTTGTCCCCTTTCTTATGTATTAATACCAGTATGACTTGTTCCATTCTGTTGGTATTAGTTCTCCTCTTTCTATTTTCTGAAACATTTTCGTTATTATTCCTATTAGCTTACTTCCTCCATATATTATCAATTCTATCCTGATGTTCCCTGGTCCTGCTGATTTATTATTCTTATTTTATCTTAGTGCCTTTATCACATCTTCCCTTCTTATATCTGTCTCCTCTACCACTTCTTTATTTTCTTCTGTGTTGCCTGGCTGTGTCATATATTGTGGTTTTTGTTCTTGTAGAAGTGCCTCATAGTGTTCTATCTCTGTATTGATATAATTTTTTAATACTCTCTTGTCTTAAAAGTTCAATTCTATAAGTGGGTTCTTCTAGTTCTTCCATTTGCTCTTCCGCGTTTTCTTCCTGTTTTTTAATTGTCATTCTTCTAGTACAGACAAGGTCCTATAACCATGTGGTGGACCGATCCGCATTCCGGCTATCGATATGCCCTAACATCTTTCATTATCATTTTCCGGTCTCTTCTAACAATTATCAAGTCAATAATTGATTTGAGCCTGCGCGTTGGATTTGCCCATGTGTATTTGTGAATGTCCTTATGATCAAAGAAAGTATTAGCTATCATCAATCTATGCTCTCCGCATAGGGTGCGTAGTCTTCTTCCATTGTCATTCACCGCTTCTTCTCCAAATCTTCCCACCGTTTCATTTATTTCTTTACGCCCCACTCTGATACTCAAATCTCCAATTATAATGAGTTGACTTTGTTTATTTTCTATTTGTTCGTTCAGGATATTAAAGAATTCTTCTTTCTCATCGGCTCGCACATCGTCATTTATAGCATATGCGCATATAATTGGTATACTTTGTTCGTGTATTTTCATTTTAATTTTTAGCAAGCGATCGTTAATTTCTTCCCATGTTTATATCATGTTCGTTCATTTCTTTCTAATTATATTGACACTCCACTCTTTGCTCTCTCACTCTTCGGTACTCCACTCCACAAGTGAATATAGTATGCACTCGTTTCTTGGCCTGTTCCCTTTTTTTGGTTTCCGTTAGTACTACTAGATCAAGATTCATCCTTTCTATTTCCGTTATTACTTCTCTTGTTTTTGTTGCCAGTCTCTGTATGTTCCACGTCCCTACTCTTGAGGTTCTTTTTCGTCTTCTTTCTTTAACATCCAATATCTTCTTTGTCCAATTTGGTATATGCTTTTGGTTAAGGTTTAAAGCTGGGTTTCGAGAATTTCGCGCAGAATGCCCCCCTCTCCCCCCCCGTATCCATTGGCGCTCTCTCTTTGTGAGGTGTGGATTTCTACCTGGAGATTATTGTTCCCTTCATTCTGCTAAAGATTTCTGTAGCCCTTCTTTTTTTCCGTGTGTTAGGTTGCTATAGCTTAACGCCACAACCTCCTCATGGAAGACCCTTGAACTCAGCCGTCCACTATGGATCCGACGCTTTCAACCAATTGCGTTTCTACTCTGTCTTGATATAATTTTTTAAAACTCTCTTGTCTTAAAAGTTCAATTTTAAAAGTGGGTTCTTCTAGTTCTTCCATTTACTCTTCCGTGTTTACTTCCTGTTTCTTAATTGTCATTCTTCCAGTACATACAAAGGTTCCTATAACCATGTGCTTGTCCGATCCGCATTCCAGCTGTCGATATGCCCTAACATCTTTCATTATCATTTTCCGGTCTCTTCTAACAATATTATCAAGTCAATAATTGATCTGAGCCTGCGCGTTGGATTTACCCATGTGTATTTTGTAGTTTGCAGCCGCCCACTCTGGATCAGACGCTGTTGCTAGTTTTGGTCCGCCCCGGGTATTTTATTTCCCCGGTACCCGCCATATCTGGTGAGCGTTCCCCTATCCGCCACCCGGGGAAGCGCCCAATGAAGGACCAGCAACCCCACACCGGTGGTAAAAATTCTAATACATTTAATTTGTGAAAAAAAAACAATCTCACCCATCTCTTAATATTTATAAATCGGGTGATCCTTTAACCCAATTTTTTTCCTTTTTACACTATATAGAAATTAGTATTCTAAGCATTTTTCTATCTGTTACTTTCCTGCGGAATTTGCAGATGAAGAACACTTTTCAAAAATTAGTCATTGCCTTTTCTAACCTTCACAGAATTAGACAGAATTTGTTATACTTTACAGATTAACGTTTCGCCGCTTTTTTTCAATGACAGTGCTAATTAGTTCTATAAACCAGCTTCAAATGTAAAACATAAATAAAATCATTAATTGAAAAGGTTTAAAATATAAACAATACCAAGGATTAAGATGAGTGTAAATAACTGCTTTACTACTAATGTTTAAATTATGTTAATAAATCCGCATGTTAAATTCTAGCCGGTTAACAGCTTAGTAACGTTATTGGGATAATCAGAATACCGAATAATTTATCGTTTATACGGTTAAACGAATTAATTGTAAACATTTGTTTGCCGAATATTCAATAGTCCGCTTTTCGAACACCGCTTTGCTATTCGTCCAACATCAAATCTAAAATATGTTATGCAATAATTGTTTGTTTATGTTTCGTTAATTACATAGTAATATTACCAGTTTATCATTTAAGATTTTGTTTTACTTTTTCCTTAGTACATTGAGTGTAATCCATAATCGTAAACGAGAGCTTATAAACTATTTTTCAGTATTCCAGGGAAGTGGAAAACGATTTTCGAATCGGATTTAATTCGTAATTCTATAACAGCAAAGTAATTCTTGATTCTTGATATACGTTGCACCACTGAACATTATTATTATATTTATTAAGGGAACATACGAAACAAAAGTTTCTGAAGTGCAACCTTTTTTGCTAAACGTTTCCAGGGAATGTATAAATTTGTTCGTGCCGACAGCAAAACCGAATACATAATAGATCTCACAGTGTTTACAGTGATTTTAGAACCCTCATTAGCGACGTCCTGAGATCAACGCAGAAAGGCCGAGTACGTGCCTAATTGGCCGAGGGTTGTTTGCGCGCAATAAGCGTGCGGAAATAGAAGAAGAATCGGGCGCGCTAGGACAGAGCAAGTTTTTCCAAACAATTAGGACTCTATTAACTTTTAATTGATCACAATAAACAACAGCTACAAGTTTGGTTTGTTCGCAGGGGCGGCCGGGTCGAAGCCTGCAGGGTGAGTCGGGTGCAGAACCCAGCGCCCGGCTGGCAGCAAAGGCTTGCCACATTTTGCTGGTCAGCCTGCATCAACACTTCGCAGCGTGTGATCGGCTAGTCGCAAACAATATGGACTTTTAGGTAAAACCACTAAAAACAGTGTAACTTCGATATCTTCCCTTCCCAGTTCTCCAAGAGTGCTTGTTATCGTTTGCAAAACTTTTTATATAAGAGTAATATTTGTAGGTTAACATTACTGTAACCCCCCTTCTGAAACAAATTTAAGTACAGCAGGAATGAGGAATTTATGAAAGAAACGGAGAATTTCCGGTTCCGCAAGACCGAGCTCGGCGGCAACCGAAATAAATGCTAGATAATTATCCGGTGAGTGTGGATGACAATACCACCTTTAATTTAATACACTGCGTAACTTAGTGTGTACGGTGTAATGTGAATTATAGCCTAATGTAGCGAACATTTAGTACGTTGAATGGTCGAATACGTTCGATTGCCACGTTGTTGTTTTTATCATCTTTGAGGAGCTAATTAGCTTTGGTCTGCATTGTTTTAATGTATGTAAAGTCATCAGCTCAGTACTGCCGAATTACGCTTCGAACGTGGCGAAGTTAGGATTTGGAATAATGTTGCAAGTTCGTGTAACCGCATAGTTGGAGATCCTACAAGAGAAGGTGCTTCCCTTTGTCCTCTGGGAATGTGTAGGGTGCATACCAAAAATCTATTTCAGGAAAGGTGCCTTGAGACGTGTGGTTACGAGCAAAACACACAAGGTAAGTTTTCTTTCGGTTATGGAGGCCCACGATACGAAAATATACAGAGCATGACAAACATTTTGAACGTCAATTTCAAAACTCCATTTTCCCTATAACTGCGTACTACTTAGATCGTAGTAGCGATAAAATCAAATCAGTTTCAAGCAACAAAAATAACATTTATTGATTAACCTTCAATAATGTGAAATTAATAAAATAATTTGGTTGTTAAGCAAACACCTTCGTGTCAGTACATTAATGTGTAGAAGCCTTAATTTAATACTCTTCGTAATTTAATTTTTATCGATACCATCAGACCAACATGCTTGACAGCAAATCTGATATACAATATAGTAATATAAACTACCCTGTCATAAACTCAGAAATTAATTTAGACGTTACATTGAACGCATTGTATTGTTGCTCCTTCAATTACCTGAACTTCTTATCTGCCGTAAAATTTTGTTGCAAAGAAATTCAATTACGAGCTTCATTGAGCTATTTCTTTGCTAATTAAGTAATTTCCTAATTTAATGATAAGAACTTCTGTCGCCGAACACTTGAGAAATCTTTTTCCACCACACCTGAACACTTATTTCGTCAACTAAGTTTCCATCTTCAGCAGGAACGTAGACTACATCAGTAACTCTGGCTGATAAGTTCTTAATCAAGTTAACGTTGAAAGTCTACATAATTAGTTGTACTCAACATTGTGGTGGTAATGCATTTCCTCACGTGTTTGTATATATTAACTACCGTTTCCGTTCCACCCAATAACCAAGAATCAGATTTACGAATCACATCCTTATTTATATTTCAAATTCCAAACTGCAAATTTAATAATAGCAAACATAAAGAAATTAGACACCTCCAAGCTACTTAGCAAATTTAACATATCTGATCACTTAGATAACATAATTTAGAGCGATAAAACTGGATTCTCGAGAACGTTAAATATGAATTTCCATCTTGCCGACATTTGGATGTCGTAGTTCTAATGGTTTATTTGTCATCTTGTTCAAATACTGACAAATTTCAATTTCAAGTCGAGGACGCATGAAGGATGTCCAGTGAAAACCTCTTTTAAATAATACAATGAAGCTGAGGCCGATTCCAGAAATCGAACTAGGATTTTAGTAGCGAAAGCATTAGATCTAAAAACTCAATAAAACAGAGCTGTCGCCCGACTTCTGCTCTGCATTTCATATAACGTTTTTCTTTTCGATATTTCCTACAAGGCTCCGAAAATGGAACTCTCATGTTTAAAGTGAAATTATAAATTTAATAGATTTCGTCAATATGAAAACTTCACTGGCATTTTGTTAACCAATCTCTATTTTTGAGAGATTTAACCTATCAAAGTCTCTCATAGTAGACGTAAAGTATGTCTGGTATTTCCAGTTTCGTTGCCGTGACGACTTAAATTTAATTAATTGTTTACGTTAATGTAACTCATAGTATAAACAACTTAAATTTACTTTACTTGACTGATTTGATCTTATTTTCAATTTTTGTCGCATTAAAATGCTAGCTAGCACTTCTTCTAGCTAGCTTGTCTAGTCTGCGAAATATTTCGGAAATTTTGATAAGCGTAGATGACTTGTGCTGAAGATAATGACGAGTGCAAAGCAAGAGTGGCAATTTTTAAGAAAACAAGCATCCTTGCCGAATCTTGCAAAAGTTTCCAGATATTTCGTACGTAACGTTTTGATCAAAATTGTAAGTATAATATAAAGAAAAGTAAATTAATACATAGAATTTTCCCAATTACGTCTTAAGTATTTTCTTATTACATAAACATAGTAATTTTAGGGGTTATAATATTAGCATAAGCGCCATTGTGGTCCAGTGGTTAGATCACTGGGCTCTGGTACCGAAGGTCGGAAATTCAAACCCCTTCGCGGGCGGCCTACCCAATCGTTTTAAATAATTGGGTAACTGCGTTCGAATAAACACGGGGTAATAATGCGGTTGTGAGTGCGTGCTGCTCACCACATCACCATGTGTCATTAATTTGGCACGCGACAACCGGATGTGAAAGCAATGATACAGGAGCTCTGACCTTCTGTCTTGCAGGGCAAACCCCGTCATGGGGCGTACAGCCTCCCCTTTATTAATATCAAGCTATTTAAATTATTAAAATAGTGAAATATATTTTAATTGCAGCATAGATATCGAACTATAGTATTTGGTAAAAAGGCTTCTACTAATTGTTTAAAATGGTGTTATTTTCATACAAAATTATATCTGCTGACCTGATTTTTAGGAACAATTGTAACATTTGAGTTACATTACATTAAACACGTCGATCTGAATGAAAGTGTTCAAGTTTTAAATTACTGCAGATTCTCAAAGTTATGGCCAGGATCTTCAACTATGCACATCTACCACGATTAATAATAATGTCAACGTTATTCCGATAGTTTAAGTATGTCAACGCACACCGCCAATAGACAAATACAACACTCTAGCGTTAGCTAGACGCGACGTTACCATAATAATTACCTTGCATTTGAAGTTGACTCTATTTTCTAAGAATTAAATAGGAGTTTTGAATTTGTCTATCCTCGTGTAATTATTTAGGATAATAAGAATAAGCTACTAAGCTAGCTATAAATTCTAATGTAATATTTCAGCGTTCGTTGATTCAGCAGAGCAGTTCATGCTGGTTACATTCCAATTTTTTCGAATAAACGCTGTGCTGGAGTGACGAACAATTTACGTTTCCAACGTTGACCTTTCATACCATTTTTTACTATAGCAGTCCAGTATGTTTGTATACATATTACCCTCTAAGGATGTCTAGCATGAGAAATAGAACCACTTATTAGCTTTGGCGGTTGATATAGCAGCTTTGTTTTATCATAGAGGCGCTTGCAGTCTTGTGAGCAAATTCCCGGAGTCCTTGTTAGGTCAATTACAGAGTAGCAGCAATAATTATGACTTTTGTTAAGCACAGTATCATATCAGCCGAAATACAACACATATCCGTAACAATAACTGCAAAATGTCTCAACATATCAACAGCCCTTATTTTGTATACACCAATCCAGTAAAGCAATTTGCTCTCAAGAGGGAATCACTTGGTTTTTGTGTGATGTCAAAATATTTAGTGCGCTACTGAGGCACTGCGAATGTCTAGAGTACCAGAAATGATCTGGCAATTGTTTCTAGAGGTAACTTTGCCCATTTCACGTCATATCATGTTAGAAACAGATATTTTGTTATTGGATATATCTAAATTTAAATCGCCATTTTGTCTCTCTAAAATAGCTAGCATGTTTTCAACACCGGACAAATTTTTTACCAGAGCATTCATAAAACTCAGGTATTCACTGTTTACAATTTATTTTCTATGCAAAATGGCGACGGAAATTTTTATCAACATTATCACGTTAGAATAATAAATTATATCTAGTCAGGTTTGTTAAAAACTGAATTGCTTTTAAATTTTATTATTAACGTCTGCTTAATTACATGAGAGATAAGTTTAAATCAGTGTTGGGTAAGTTACTCTAAAAAAGTAACTAAGTAAGTTAATCAGTTACTCGGTAAAAAAGTAACTAAGTAAGTTACTAAGTTACAAAATTATAAAAGTAACTTGAATAAGTTACTAAGTTACCATAAAGTAACTCGTTATTTTTTAAGTTACCTTTTTTTATGAGACGCTACTAATATACATGCAATATTACTACTAACTTAATATCAACAGAAACAGGTATTTTATTGCTCGCTAACCGCACGTCTTCAAAATCATCAACCTCCATGAAAGTGCTGTTCATTTTGATAAACAAACACTTATTGACACTTGTCACAAACAAATTTACTACATAAAGTGCAGATAGCATACAACACAGATTTATTATAGTAATGTTTAAACGGCAGAACGCGGGGGAAGGAACAGGCTTAGAGCTTAGAGGCACTGGTTCAACGATGTTTTTGGGATTTTCCCAGGATTCTATTTTATTTTTCTTTATTATTGAAATATAGAGACGGTGAATGTATTTTCGTCTGAATTAGACACCCCCAACCTGCGCACAGGCGTTAGCAATGTACTTCCCAGTAATCCGCATACCTGCTCAGAGAGCTTCTAGTTGTTAAAGGATTAAAGATTACTGG
>JABXWE010042416.1:0-13096 GCA_014611495.1 Limonius californicus | reverse complement strand
TTTAAAATAACATTATACGATATTCTTAAATATTAATCTCCCCAAAGATGACGTACAAATTAACTTTAAACAATTACGTATAATTTTTTCAAAATGCTAATAGGTTTTATGGTGTTTTAGTTGTCAAAGAAGTTCTTGTCTCAATGAGAGATAACACCAATTTTTAGAGTGTAGAAGATGACGCGGTAAAATTTTTTTACATTTAAACGGTCGTAATACCGTTTCAAAGTGGCAAAATTTCGATCCGTGGTCGTGAATAGATTTTCATGCTTGTAATCACCGTAAATGAAGAGACAGCAATCGCAAACGCATTTAATGGTATATTTTACTATTAATAAACAATTAATTTAAGGCCTTGTTTGTGATATATTAATTGACATGATAACTATCACACTATGTAGAAAATCGTTAGAATTTTATTTACAGTGGTTGTGTGTTGCTAAATATATCTAGGGACACATTAATATATTACCAAAAGCAAAGTTTTCCAGCGATCTCATTTTCAATATCTGATAAACACAAACCAACTACTGTTTTCCACTGATCAAAAAAGGATTGCATACATTTGTTTCAAACTTGACATCAATATAAGTGTTTTACATAAAAATTAATTGATTGTAGCAGCAGGTAGTGATACCAAAAAGCCCTTAAGACGTGGAATTTTGAGGTTTGCTTTTAGGTTATTAAGTAATTGAACAATTAATACTTTAAGTTGTAAAAAGTGTAAAATAAATATATAATGGTTATGTGTTTACTATTGGCTTTTTTGAATTTGGGAGGTTCTTGTTCATCTAGGAGTTGTTGCCTTTAAATGGTAGATCCTAGATTCTAGATTGCCCATAATTTTTATTTTAGGGCAAGCAGTAGAATATTATCTTTCGTGCCATGATTCTTTTGGGTCAATATTAATCACCTTATTCGACCTATATTACTGTATAATTTAGTTTAGCTAATGTTTAAAATTTTCTGTTACCGACAAACAGTACGTTATCTATATATCTATATATAAAGATCTATCACTATGCAATAGGTAGTAGTAGTAGTGCCGATTTATATAATCTGTGCGATTTATTTCCAAAGCAACCGATGAGAATAATCGTTTCATATTTTCTACATGTTTTCTTGAATTAAGACTTTCTATACAGAGATAAACAATTTAATGTTTATGAAGTCCGTTTTCATATGAACGGAAGTGTCAACAAAAAGAATTTCTGTTATTGGGCAACCTTCACACATACCAAAGGTATCAGTTTAGTGGGAAAATTGTTTTTTATTTAAGAAAGTGTTGTAATAATTTACAGTTATTTGAAAACAATTGTGTATTTTAACGGTTTCAAAATGTGTCTGATATTTCTGCCTGTCCCTGTATATCACTTTAAAGAATATGAAATAGATTTTCCGTCAGTATATAAGTTGCCAAGTTTTTTTAAATTTCGCATTGGTATGAAACATACGTTTACTCGACTAGAAAAATCTTTGCGATTTCTCGATAATCAGTGTAAATAAAGTTGATGCAACGTTTGTATATGTGGAATATAACTTATTAAAACATTAATTTGTAGCATCGACCATTGATCGTGTCAATTCGAAACGTGATAATCGATTACTTAATTGTTTGTAATAAATATCCAATAATTTATAATGCCTCTAATAAAAATAGGAATTTCTGAATTGGGTTGCATATATTATTGTGCTGTAGTTGTAGTTGTGTTTGTTGAAAATTAAGAAGGAAAAGTATTTAATAGAATCACATATTTAAAATGAAGAGTGCCCTCCAACATACACATGACGAAGTATATATTTACAGTTGTTTGTTTGTTGTATGAGAAGCTGTATTCTGTAACTGTATAGTTAAGCTGCTACACGCTAGATAGCGCGAACGACACATTGATTAGAGTAACTCAATGTAACTCTGCGGCAGGTTTCTTGAAAGTTCTGAAAACTGACTATAGTCCTACACAGATTTCTGTAAAACTTTGCGAACTTACACCACCAGAGAGCATTATGTGAGTGATGTACTGAAGCAATATGAAAACATTCCAATATTCGTTTCGCTACTTTTCAAAATTACCCAGCACTAAGATCTTATTAAATACAACTCAACACAAACATATGTAATACACATCCTGTTTAATTTTATTTGATTGATTATAATACATAGATAGAATGATGAAATAAGGGGAAGCCATTCTCGATTTTAATAACTTCTTTAAATAATATATACTGTTTAGTACCTATAAAAATACTACTTTTCTATAGTAAGTGGCAATACATTATATTTATTTCGAATCTATATTTGAAATATCGAATTTGTTGCTTAGAAATATAATCCATCCAAAAAATTGTACTGATTTGGTTGTTTGTCACAAGGATAATACGAAATAGCTTAGAAACAAAAAGTCAACAAATAAATACGTCTTAACATGAAAGCTATGTTCGCTTTTCTGTATTGTTCGTTTACAAAAATGGTAGTTGCTGAATTAAGTAGAATTGAACCTATAATGTAGACATTATAATTTTGTTCATTCTTAAAATTGAGTACTTGGAAGTGGCTTGCTTAGCTTTTAAATAGTTCATTTTTTATCCAAAGATGAGAAAATTGCAGTGTAAAAATAGTAATTCTATATACTCCATATGGGGTAAAATCCTCTTTTATCAAATAATAAAATATTTGTGTGTAAGAACGTGGGTAACGATGGATTAAAATTGAAATATCCATGAATTCCCAAAAAGTTTTAAAAGCGAGATTTATTAAGTAAAAATGTTTGTAGATTTTGTAGGCCTCTCTCGCGGTACAACACGTAAATAAAAGCTCTGGGTTTTATTTTAGAAAAAAGTTTCTGAGTGCACCGCTTTTCAAAAATCTTAGTGTTACCAAACGAAAAGTGTATGTTACACAGTCCTCAGGATCTAGAGAGATTGACAAGAAGTCCTTCGATTTGGATTAGGGTCCTCTATAAAATTACAATTTTATCATTACAGATTCGTTTGCCCAAAAACTAGATATTCATCAAAGCCGGAACGTCAATTACCAGTGGTGGACACATATGTGCATACATATATATGTATATTGCTGTGAGATAACTCTGTATATTTTTTTATTTCTTAAATTGTTTATATAATTATATAAGTTTGAGGATGAGATAAAATAAATTTCTAGTCGGAGAAAATATAAAATAGTAAGCGCGGTTAAACCTATACATTGGGCGCCTATTAATATCAAAACTGTAATCAAGATAACTCACTTTATCTGAGAATCCAATAATATTATAAATCAATCTATAAATTGTTTAACTAACACATAAACCAAATAAGTTTTGCATCAACCTGTATGAGATGATCTCAAAGTCACTGTTATAATTGGAGCCAACTGTACAGGTTCGAACACTAGGGAGAAGGTATACACACAAAAGGCACAGGAATTGCAAGAAAACTTGAACATTCAGGAATTATACTGTAGGATTCGAAACAGAATTATCACTGCTTTCTTTTCCACAAAACAAAGTGACTTCTAACTTTATTGATTAATAATAAAAAACTTTAAACAATTAAATACCACTTCTTTAAGACTTTATAACATTTGCTAGTTCGATTAAAAACTCACCTTGTTTACTCTTGCATGGAGGAGTGTAGACTTGGCCTTGAAGGATTCTCCGCAATCTCGAATTTCAAAACTTCTTACGCTGGCGCGAACCTCGGTCTTATGGCACGTGAACAAGCTTACAAAAGATGACGGCAGCAACCCATGTTCGATAAATGTGTTCGAAGAAATTGAAACAGTAGAACGTTCTTTATTTAATTTAAATTTTACCAAAAAGTAAGTAGATCCTTCTTCCGTTAATTGTTTTGTTTGAATGATCCATAAAATTGTTCGTAGAACATGTATTGTTAATAATAATATTATAACCTCCAAATTCGATTTTATTATAAACTTTTGTGAAGGAGTTTCTTCTTAATATCAATATAAGGAAGCATTTTTATTTAAATTAGGTGATTAATATTGATAGTTGTTTTTAATTATATCTTGGTAGATGTAAAGTTATAATCGGATGACATTAACATTTATGTTTCGTTGTCATTCCAATTGCTTACAAATTAATAAACAACAGACGAGCGAAAAACAATCAACAATCGAGAGACGCTTACTCCAGTCAGCGACGAACTTCTTATTTTGTCGAAATTTACCCAAAATCTCGGCCGTAAGTTCATTGAAACACTTCGAAGATGTACTCCAACATTAGCACTTTGTTTTATTACAAAAAACAAATAAATTATTACACAAATTTACATAGTTGCGGAGCTGCAGGAAAAGCGTTTTCAGCTTGATGGTAAATAAGCAACTATCTACTTTTATTTATTTATTTAACGGCGTGGGAATTGGGTCTAGTAGATTAATTGGTCGTATTTTTAAATTAAGACAATTTGAACGCTAAAAGCCCCTATAAAATATGTAAAATAAAAAAATGTACATTTTGAATAGTTACCGATTTACAACAGCTTTATGTTTCAGTATTTAAAAATTTGGACTAATGTAGAGTTCGTCAAACGTTATAGTTTGCAAGCTATTCCCATATTGTTAGACAACTTTAACATCAGTGTATGAAAAAACTATGCACGTAAAATGGTTAGGGATCTATGACTTTATTTTGCTTCTAGATTTACTCCATGAAATTATGTAATCCATTCATCTAATACCCTGCATAACGCCTACTGTATGAAACAAATTCATGATTTGTACCAGTGAAGGAAATACAAAAAGAATCACTTATAAATCGTAAGCGTAAAGATGAAACCGGGTACTAGTAATTATGTTTCAGGAGGCGTCATCCACAAAATCATAATTCCACTAGTCTCACTTCTTATGGAATAGTAGTAACATCTGCAATGTACATTTCGTACTAGATGTCGAATGTTTCCATTTTATTTATTATTTTTTTTTATTTAGTACTTAGCATATTTACAATCTGTTGCTTATGAACAATAAGTAAATATTGTGACATTTGATTAACCTAATTATCTAACTACATATAGACTTACTTAGAACAATCCAGTGATAGTTCTTATCGTATAAATTATCTAACTAATTGTGTAATTTAGTAAGTCAACACGTCAGTCCTTAAACAAACCTGGTGGGCAGGTTCGAGGGCTTGAACCTCTTCAACCGTCGAGTGTCGTTGATGTGTGCTAGCTGAGTGGCTAGCTCATTAGGATGAATTGTAAGTCGAGTTCAGTATTTAACACTGTAATTTTTAATTACCTCGCGCATTGACTCAATGTTAAGATCTTTTTGTATTATATGATTTGGCATATACCAGGGAACGTTAACGATACACCTAAGCACTTCGTTCTGAAACATCTGACTGAATTTGATGCCAAGTGGTTTTCGCTTCGTAAATATGTGTTTTTGCCATGTGAGCCGCCGGTCTAGGTGCATGCCCAGATATTTAACTTCTTCAGACTGAGGAATCGGGGTATTGTTAAACGTTACCGGTGGACATGTACTTCTTCTCGTTGTAAACGTGATATGCGATGATTTTGAGGTGTTAGCTTGAATTTTCCACTTTCTCATCCAATCCTCTATTAGGTGTAGGGTGTTTTGGAGGTTTCCAGTTGCGACATTCGGGTTGCTATCTGAAGCTAATATTGCTGTGTCATCAGCATAGGTGGCTATGGTTGTTGTGTTAGTTGTTGGTAGATCAGCTGTGTATATTGTGTACAGGACTGGGCCAAGTACGCTGCCCTGGGGCACTCCAGAAGCAATGGGGTAGAGTTTCCTTAGTTCTTCGTTTAGTTTGACCATGAACCATCTGCCTTACAGATAGGAGTTGAGGATTTCGTAGTAGTGCTAAGGTAACGTCATCTTCAATTTATAGTTTAGGCCTTGATGCCACACCTTATCGAAGGCTTGCTTGATGTCTAGGAACACAGCGGAAACACGAAAATTACGTAAACGATGGCAATTAACACGATCGGCGGAAGATAAAAGAAAGTATAATAGGGCTGCGCAAAATCTCAAACACCTACTATTGGATATTAAAAATCAAAGTATCCAGGAATATCTCCGCACCCTCACAGCGCCAGAAACCACAGACTATTCACTGTGGAAAGCCACCAGGAAAATGAAAAGAACACAGAAGGCATCACCACCTGTGAAAGATGAAAATGGAAGATGGACGCGAACTGACAAGGAAAAAGCTATTGCTTTCTTCTTCTGGACAACAGGCATACGATCTCCAATATTTACCATTAGTCTTGATCGTTTAGACGGTCGTCCAGACGCCGACCTTCTTTTTACGCACTTTGCTTCCCTATTTCTATAAGTCCTTCTGCCAACACTATCAAGAAACCTAGAAATGCAGTTTTCTTTCGTTTTAGTTGGTTGTGGATAGTGAATGCATTTACAGCGGTTATCATGAGAATCTTATAGAAAACTTTTTTCCACCGTTTCCCAGATTTTCTGTCAAATTCGTAGAGGCCAGCCAAATGATCTGTGAGATCAACACCGTCCATATACTTATTGTTGAAAGCCATGATCTCTGGACAAGGAACAGTAGTTTTTTCACCATTCTTTTGTATCCTAAACACCATGGTCATTTGATACCCGTGAAGTTGCTAATGGCAATAACATCTTTAGTATCTTGCCATCTTGTGGCGGTTATCCCGTCATGTGTGCAAAGAAACTCAGATTGGTGTTTTTCTAGTTTCTGGTCGAGTAAAGGCAAGTTCTTCCTCGTTCTAATACAAGTTCCTACTGATGCATATGGTAAAGTTCTTATCAAACATCGATGATGTGAAAAATCGGTTGAAACACAATACAAAATCAGTTTCTTTTATGGAAGATACCAGCTTATTTACTACCCATTCTCCTAAAGTCCCATCGGTTTGTCCTTCCTCTTTTAAACTATACACGTTCAGATAATAGACGTAGGCTGTTAGAGAGTCGCTTCTTACCCATAATTTTATGCCGCGTTTTATGGGTTGCAGCGGAAGATACTGTTTGAGATTTTAGCGTCCCTTGCATTTTGCCATACTTTCGTCAATTGAGTGATAGATCGAATCCTTTCTGAATTTCTGATATGTATATTTGACGCACTCTACCACTTCTTCAATATAATAGATTTTGCTACAACTTGGAGGTTTTTGAGGTAAGTTGAAGTATAATTTAGAAATAAGAAGCTTATAACGGTCTCTTGATATGGCATTTTTTACAGCTGTGTTACCCATCGAAGGATGGTTCGACCAATAGCAACTCATATTTGGCAGCTTGTTGTTACTAGCAAAACTCCCGTTACGAGCATAATTTCTGAAGGATTCGTCAATTTTTGTTCATTTTTAGTTTCCTGTTCTAACATTTTCAACCGTTCGTTAGTGCACTGGGAAATCAACATATACAAACTTTTTGGAAATAGTTTTAGAAATACTTGTAATTCAGTTGATTGACTATTTAGGTTATTCAAAAGTATATCCGATTCTCTGTCTTGGGGTAATTCCTTTTTTGGAGCATATTTTGGTAAAACAGATGACCATATACATTTTTGTGGTGCTCTTAAAGACGTAGTTGGCAAAAAATTTTGTGTAGTTGTAACTGAAATATTGTTTTCTGGGGGCTCCGCTTCAAGTTCAAAATCTTGTGTGTTGGATTCATGTTAATAGCTTTCCGACGACTCTGCTTCGTCTTCAAAGTCTTGTAAGTCGGCTTCGCTGTCGCTTTCTGTCTCCTTGATGTAATCGGAATCCCTATCATCACTATTGTGATAAGGATCACTATCACTGTCGGATAAATCATCTTTAGCAGCCAGTTCTTCGAGTTCTTTTGCAGACAGCGCTCTTTTTCTGCTTATGCTGTAATGACAATAACAATATTCAGGACTTATGGGATAATTAGACCCATATGCAAGGACTATTGGGATATATTGTCCCATAAATGCAAGAAAGCTTGATTTATAGCAAATACAACAAAGCGAAATGTTGTGCAACACTTAAAATAACCAATCGAACAGTACCGTGAGTATTTACCTTGTTATGTGCTATTAATCTATCAAATTAACTCAATAAAGGCAAGAAAACTTGCAAAAACTAGACACGTGCACATCTAAACACACTAAAGAGTGAGGTTATTATGAGTTTTCGATTAAAAATGAACTCATTGAACAGCAGGAAGACTCAAAAGACTAAACGACTTCGGTTCCACGTACATTTGCAATAATATCCCAGTAGCCGTTCGATAACTGGCCTTGGGATATACTGTCCCGTTAATACAGAAAGGGTTAAACTTTTTTTTTGAGTAGCTTCTACCGCAGGTGCTCCAGATGGTTGAATTTCAATACGAGGAAATCAATTTTTTATTATTCCACTAGGTATTCCTATTCTATAAATTTTTCCAAGACATTTTGGCCATATAGTAGCCGATAGTCTATTTTAGGTAATGCAACTACAGATGATCCAACTTCAATAGCTTTTACTTTAAGATTTAACCATTTTTTCCGCAACCTATCTTTGCCACGCGTAGCTATCCTTTCTTTCTTAATAATTTGATTTTCTTGGTTACATAGGAATCAAAATTCGTTTTCATTATTCTCATCATCCACAATTAGTCAGATTTCATTGGTATATGTCGTTTCTGATTTCAGTTCTTCTTGTGTTTCACAGCCTTCCAATGTCATTTAACAAAAAGTCTAAGTTATAAAGTGACTTTGCATAAAATCGACTCGTTTTCAGTTTGCCTGAAAGCCATTAGACATTTTGAAAAATGACTGAAACTCAAACGTCACATTGCAAAATAGTTGCCGTGTTATGTTCTATTAAAATTTGCCTATATGAATTAATTTCTTAATTTGATTGCCGCTTCGTAGGAATTAAAAACGTTATTTTAACTTTCATGTTGAATACAGTTTTAGTTATTTTGCGGTTTTTCTAAGATTGAGTTATGTTGACAGTTTTCTTTTGTAAGGCTTAAATTGCCGAATATTGTTTGTTCGCGTTTGACCTTAAACGCTTCTGAGAATGTACGTGCTAACTTATTTTAGAACTTTTACATGACACTTCGTAATATGGTGCAATCTTTTGGGGGAATGAAGGGTCGCGTTGCGATTTTCAGGCAGTCAATTTTCGATCTCTGATGGCTCCGGATCTTCCCAAACTCCATCTACGGGGAAGGGCCGTAAATACATTAAGTGTTGCGAGTCAGTTTTCAATTTTCGATGACTCCAGGTCTCCGAGAATTCTATCAATCGGGGGGCAGTAAATAAGTTAAGTGCTGCAGGGGCGGCTTTTGGCTTTTTTTCGAGGGGTGTGCTTTATGTGTGAGTTCCGTCTCGCTGTTTTACCAAGGGGTACAAACAGACAATCGACGACTGTCGGATTTAAAGAAAACACACTGGATTCAATCCCGGTAAAGACAATTCTTTATGAATTAGTCGATCGCCTTTGGCGGATTAATTTTCGAGCCCAGCTCCTGTCCCTCTGCTGGTACCGTCGGTGCGAAGAGCGCATCAAAGTTCCGGGCCCTTGGTGTTGACTCCATTCAACCCAGTCTTCAGGGGCGTACCTGCGGATTTTTGCCATCATTCTGCTCAATCCCAGTATTGTGCCGGCCGCTCCTAGAATCGTTCAAGATAAAAATAGAGTTTATGTGTTGTGAAAAAGAAACCTTTTTTTTTCGCTTTAACCTGCCTTCATGTAACTAGAAAAACGACCTTCAGTTGCCGTTTGTGGTATTTGCTGTTAATTATAAAGCTAACAAAATTATAACCTGTTTTATTCTTGTGAACTTCGGCGTCCCTGGGCACGTAGCTGTATGAAAAACGTAAATATCGTTGCACTAGCGGCTGCCAGTTTTTTTTAACGTTCTGAAAGTAAAAATATGTAATCCAGAATCATTTGTTGTCATTTTTTTTCTTGTACTGTCATTTTTAACAGTCTCATTATATGTGTGTTAAAAATTTACTGCCTCTTATTATTGTGTCTTTTGTACTTTGTAACGGGTCAAAATGGTGAAAAGTGAATATTTGGTGTTTAATTACCAATAACACAAAAGTTCAACATTTTGAGATACTAGTAGCTCCAACAACAAACATCTGCCACAGCCGTAGCGCGGAATGTTCCAGAACACGCGTCCCTCTCTACACCAGAGGGGGGGTGCGCCCATGAAGGAAATCGAAAATTGGCCAGTATAAAACCGCCAGCGCGGCCATTTGAAATCACTTTATTTCCTGGCTTTTGATTTCATCAAAAGTCAGAAAATATTCCTCAGCCTTCTTTTAAGAGTTTTCTTAAAAGATCCTAGCGTTGAAAATCCGATTCTGAAATTAACCAGTCTAGTAAAATTCGTTTACTAATTCCGTATACTTACCCGGCCTCCACCTGCTCCCACGCAGACGTTCGCTCCCGAAACGGCCTATCATCCACGGAAATTAAGGTTGGTCGAGTTTAACCCTAAATTTTGCGCTATAGGTGTAGGTGAAGCTCGACATCTCAGATCCGGTAGGCAGAGAGGACGTCCAGGAGCACCAGCCGGCTAGTGCAGTCCAGGTGGATAAAGTTGGCCCCGCAGACTTCGACATCCAACAAGCCCCACGCTCGCCGCCCCAAACCGCCAGTAGGCCTAGACCGGGGACCTACAGCTGTGGAACGGTCTGCTGGAGATGTGACCAGGCGGGACATTGTAGAGGGGATTGCCGAAACCCCGCACGATTGTTCTGCTCCTGGTGTGGCCAGAAAGGGGTATATTCCGACCACGTAGGCTGTATTGTACCGCAGCCCAAGCTGAAGTAACCCGTGGCGAGGTCAACAGGGCGTCCTCGTGTGTGTCCGACTCCAGCCCTACAACATAAAGATGTAGAATGGCAACAGTGGCTAGAAAAAATTAGAAGATATTATTCACACCCGTCCGGTAATTAAAGAGGCCACCATTGGAGACCATCTAGTGTTGAAGATCAAAGCGTGTGGGCGAACCTGTGTAGCTCTGATCGACACGGGGTCATCGAAATCATATGAGGGAGCATCCCTAGGTGAGTACCTAATTAAACAGGACTATCACCTACAGCTGGACCAGAAATTGGTGCACTTGGTTGATGGTTCCCTCATCCGTACCGAGGGAAAGTTGCAATTCCCTGAGCGCGTCTGTTACCTGGAGATGGTCGTCGAATGGGAATTGATGCCAGCCCTATCCACGGATGCGATCATCGGGAGTGACTGGCTCCGGCGAGTGGGAGCTGTCCTGGATCCAGCGAGTGGGAGCTGTCCTGGATCCAACCCGATAACGAATCCGGATTCGAGGTGAAGACAATCATCTTCCCCGTAATTGTGGAACTTCGTGATCCGGACACGAATCAGCCCTTTGGGAAGTCTCACGTCAAGGACCTAAAACCTGCGCGCGTAGAGAGACCTCCTACCTCTGCCTAAGACCGCGGTAGGGGTACTGATAACATCCAGGCAAGGTGAGTTATAGGTCCGGCACCAAACCGAAGATCAGTCATTACCATGGCACCAACAAAGTCAGCTGCTAAGTTTCGAGCTAGCCGAAGACGAAGACCAGAATATAAGATCCGGCCATGGAATCCCGCGCAGTACCTACCCCAGCAACCAGTCCCGATGGATGGAGATGCACCAGCTACGCTCTCCAGGCCATCCCTCAGTTCCAGACAGCCTCCCGAACGTAGTCAGGCCTGCACGACCCCCATCCTGCAAGAAACGTTGATCCAGAAGATGGAAAGATTGTTTGGGTCGTCACCCAAGACTCCGCCAACCAAGGGCGAAGCAAGTAATTTATATTACCCACCGTCTCCCAGGAGTCAGGTCGTAATGGCGTCCCGTTGACGCCAGGGACCCCTCCTGAGATGAATGTTGATCCAGGCCCGACCAGAACCGGCATCCCCGGTAGTATAGTGGAAAGTACACCCGAAGTACTTCCGCTCGTAGATGCCCCGACGAAGGCCATGTCTCCACGAGGTCCAGTCCGGGTGGAGCTTGGTCGCCGATCCCCGTCACGAGGAGGAACCGTACCTTCAATCCCGGTGACGTCAGTCCGGCAGCGTCGACGACATCCCTCCAGGCGCAAACTCCGTACGAAGGTTTTCCTCGGACCAGGAACTTTCATCAGGATGCGCACCAATAAGATTTCCGGCCTAGACATCCAAGCCCTATCATGATTGGCAACAATCACAGTTCCAATCAGATCTACACCCAAGAAGATAACACCAGAAGCCTGCTAAAAATTGTAATTTTTACCACGTGTGTTGTGTTCTTTAAAATGTTCCAGAGATCCGCCAGTTAATTACCTTGCTGTTCCACCCGAAGGAAGGAGGTAATGTAACGGGTCAAAATGGTGAAAAGTGAATATTTGGTGTTTGATTACCAATTACACAAAAGTTCAACAGTTTGAGATAAGAGTAGCTCCAACAACAAACATCTGCCGCAGTCGTGACGCGGAATGTTCCAGAACACACGTCCCTCTCTACACCAGAGGGGGGTGCGCGCATGACGGAAATCGAAAATTGGCCAGTATAAAACCGCCAGCGCGGCCATTTGAAATCACTTTATTTCCTGGCTCTTGATCTCATCAAAAGTCAGAAAATATTCCTCAGCCTTCTTTTAAGAGTATTCTTAAAAGATTCTAGCGTTGAAACTCCGATCCTGAAATTGACCAGTCTAGTAAAATCCGTTTACTAATTCCGTATACTTACCCGAAAGTGAATTAATAATTTTCCAGTATTTTGCCGTTGTATTAACAAATTTAATAAATTTGAGTTCCCAGTAACCGAGTCCGAAGCCGAGCGGACCAGTGTGCATCGACCGTAGGTAGCTGTCGGGGTAATTTGTTAAATTATACCGCCGTTCGAAATCGTTGGATTTCTAGCACATTTTGACAGTAAAGTTAGTAGATATAAATATTTAACTTGCTTTGCTTGTTCATTTGAGTGCTCAGTAGTCCGTTTGCCCTGTGACAGACATTTTTATTGATCTTGTGCCGGTGTTTGAAACGGTTAAGATCAATAGAAAATTCTGTATAAAGATTATTATTGCTTATAAGGTCGGTGTCTGAATCGACGCTGTAAATAAGCCTTAATAATTACTGTTGTTATAGTTAAACACCCTG
>JABXWE010042415.1:0-15449 GCA_014611495.1 Limonius californicus | reverse complement strand
ATCACACATCATCCCTGGTTTATTATCATTAGTATAAAATTTATTGAAGAAAAATAAAATGTTGAAGCATCTTCACCTGCCAATACGATATCACAATAATATATACACATATATGTATATCGTATGGTGTACGACTTTACAATATGGCAAGCGAGTGTTCTTTCATTTATGAAACTGATAATTTTTTTCGTATTTGCTACTGGGCCTTTGCAAATTAATATATCAATCCACCTCGAATTATATGATTAATAAAATTAGTTTGGCAGGAGCGCGGTTATTTTTATTTTATATTCAGCTTTATATAAAGTATGCCTCCAATATCACATGGTTAAACTCTGCTGAAAATATTTATTAAATTTAATTTAAATCATATTACTGGTGGTTCCGGCCACAGAAAAACAGGATTTGAATAAGGAATCGTATTTAAAAACTGCGCTGCATGAATTTGCGACGAAATCTCCCAGTAATTCCACTTGAAAAACGTTTCCGCGATTTTCAGCGTGAAAATTAAATTGTGCAAAATCTTGAACTTATTTATTGATAGGGGATAATCGTCTTATCAACGTTGTGCAAACATCATCTTCGTTAGGTGTTGACTTGCAATCGATAAACCCGCGGGCTCGGATTTTTAATTGAGTTCTTTTTTGCAATTCAATTTTCAATCTTGACGTTTTATGTATAAGAGATTTTCTTTTAAGTTTTAAATTATTTTAGATGCTACAGAACAATTAATTTTTCGTTTTCTATTTCCAATTAAATTGACACCTTTACCTGTAGTACCTACATAATTATGCTTCTGTACGTATTCCATTCGTATATTAATGCCCTTGAACACACAAAATTCTTTTAATGTTCCAACAACCTTGTAACTCACAAAATTAGTACTGGTAAGACTGAAGCCATACACACTTTGGAATGTAAGTTTGCGTTATTGTTATCAGTCATTATGCAACACTAAGAGAAATTCTCTGAAACTATTTGGGGTTAGAGCTGGTATGTAATTAGCACCACTTGTCCGCCAATTATTAGTTTCTCTGGTTTGAGAGATAAGATGTAACTAATTTTCATATTTCCTCATCTATATAAGATCCTAAATTAGAGTATTGACTAAATCAATTAATATCAATGGCCTTTAAATATTTTAATACTTACATGAACATTTTGAATGAACACGTTATTTTCGATAAATGTTCTATAAATTAATTCCGCATTCTTGTATTGTGTCTCATGTTTTCATTACACCAAACGCCGCATTCGTCGAGCTTGAACGCATCCGCTACGTATGGTACATTCTTCGTTTGTATTATCTAAGTATCAGTTCAATAGAATTTACATAGCTTGCCCAAAAATTCTATTAATACAAGGCTATCCAGGCGTAACATCATCCACAGATCAATCGCACATGTCACCCTGTCCAAAATTATAAAATTTAGATGAATATTTGGTACTTAGGCACTTAATATCCTTCTAACATATCACGCTACAAATTGCTTATTTTTTTCACATAATTATGATTTTATTAATGAAGAATGAATTAAGTTATACAAATTGGCTCCCAAATCAATTAAAAAACACCGGTTACTTGTATAAAAACGTATAAGATTTGAGTAAGTTTCAATAACTTAGCATATGCACTAAGACAGCCAGCTGAACGAAATCACTTCACCTCAATGAGTATCAAATGATATCGAGCAGACTTAGTTATGTTTCATTACTTTGCGTTGATATGATATACAGCTAGAAATTAAAAATCAATACCAGCTTCAACGCCATATACTATTACATTTATGATAATTTCCGAAACAAATATTGTCGTCTGCTAACGAGAGTGCATGAGAGGGCCGAAGTAATAGGTTTTCACTTTTTAGAAGGAAACGTAATAGTAAGCAGTCTACTACCTACTTTGAAAACATCTATTACAGCCTGGCTCATCCCCTAGCGTCTATGTGTAGCTTCAGAAACCAAACCAGAACGATATTAAACAATAATATAATATATAATCTATACTTTTCATTCAATCACGTCTAACCTGTTAAAACCATAATTTAACACCGTTATTGATAAGATGTAAATATTAAAATAACAGCTATTTACTGTGAATTATTATTTGCGAAATAATTTCACTGTCAGTTATGAGAACCTTGTATTCGTCTAAATATATTAAATGACTTTTCTAAATTAGAGTTCTGAAATTTTGCATATTTATAAATTTATTATTATTTATTATTTAATTTAAGTGTATATTCAATCATAAAATTAATCCTTAAAATTAAATCGTGCTGAAGAATTGTTTCTATGCAGAATTGTCAAGCAGGAATTCTCATATCAAGTACTAGTAGTAGTCGAATTTTCATGAAAGGACGCCGTTAACTGCGTTATTGTATCATGCACTCCTTAGCTAACGACAATAGCAATGATGATGACAATATGGAACTTCCATTTAATAACTCTATACTAGCCTAGAATCTAGATATTTGTTTAGTTACGACCGCTGGATGATGTTATGACATTTGACAAACCCTCATAAATGTGCATTGCAATATATATTACTGTGATATATGAACCTTGATTTAGATAATCTAATAGAAAATTATCTTATTTGAATAACTTAGAACTATTTTATGCTTTAAACCTGCACAATAAGTTGTTAAAACCAATTAAAGGTCATGTTCAATTAGTGTTTGTCATCTCCGTTAATTTTGTTTGAGTTGATCTGGTGTCTAGCCTTTGAATTCTCTGTTTCGTTTTGCTTGTTCGTAATCGCAATAATTGTATGAAGGTTTTAGAGGTATCTATCAAACTTGGCTGTGCATTTTTCAATAAGATATGAGATTTGTGTATTATGTTTGACAACTGTCAACTAAAATGTAATTTTGGAGAAAAATGGATCTTCCAATTGTATGCCTCATTTGTAAGTAATGTTTGGATACAGGTGTGAAGAAAATTTTAATATGATTTTGGTAATCATTAATTGTAATATTATTAATTTAAGGTGGTTTATGTTCCAAACAAATATAAATTTTGTTAAAAAAAATAATTAATAAGCCGTGTGAGGTGTCAAAACTTTACTTTATAAATAAGGAATATGGCTATAATTTCAGTTTCGATGTAAATGATATTTTCAGAAACTTATTTAAATATTTAAGATTTGGGTAATTTGTGTTAATTTTATTCTGCTTTACCATTAGTTGAGGAAGTCACAGGTTTTTGTCAAATTTACTTATATTGGTTTGTATCATGATGCTACTTCTTGAAAAAAAGAGAAAAAACAATGGGGCCTTGCCATGAAAATCTCAATGTGAACAGACGCTCGTCTGACGAGTCAATTAAAATTGTAATTTTGGGTGTTTATTATATCTTGTTTTAATAAAACTATGTTATTAAATGTAACAGTTCAAAACAGCGTTATTTGTTACTTATCTGTGTGAAAAATTGAACACATTCGGTAAATTAGCCGAAAATCAAGATTTTGCGTGTTGTGTTCGACATTTAAACGTCAACAAACTTGAAGGTTAGGAATCATCTATAAGTTGGACAAGTTTAAAGTTTAAAGTTTAATAGCTGTTAACTATTTGGAGATATTCGCGTCATATTCTGCAACTGCAATTGCAATAGCAATCGAATTTAATTTAAAATAAATTAAAACAAATAAGTAGCATTGAATTAACAATATTTTGAAAAGTGAAGTTTGGGGTTAACAATTTAACAAGAAAATATAAAGGTGCAACGTATTTATGAGTTTATTGGTATATTTGAACTTCTGAAGTAATACGTAGTAATTAATATTTGGGTTAATTACCTTGTGAAACGATTGTACGAATACGAAAATACTCAATTAAAAGTTTTTCTGCGAGGAACTTAGAAAAAAGTAAGAAGTGATGGACCTTCGTTTTGAAGTTCAAGATCAATAGGGCGCAGGAGTGACATCCTAATTTCATCCAATGAATTTTACCAACACCAGAAGAAAATGAGCAAGTGCTTCTACTCGTATGTGAAAAGCTGGATCCGTTTGAAAGTGCTTTGTTAAATTAGACCTTAAACCTTAAACCTTAAACCACCTTCCAACATTCTACTAAAGATGTAAATTATAAAATGCAAAAATATGAAACGTTCAGGGTATCACATAATAAAATACCTCTCTATTTCAAAGATTGGTTTGTTAATATACGATATATTTCCACACAGCTAGTTTCCTATTATTTACTTTCCCATGCTCCCGGTGTATATTTCAATCGCCAAACGTTTATTTTTAGCCGTTTTTAAACCTTCAGAAACCAAAATCATTTATTCCGTGAGATGCTTTCTCCCGATTTATTGAAGATTTTCATTTCAACTTTTTATTCAAAAACCACTAACGATAAGAAAAAAAAACTCATTTTATATCCCGTAAATAGTAGAATTCTAATACATACTCCTACAAAATTGTAAATGAAAAAAGCGAGCTAGAGTGGGGATGGGGGGGAATTAGAACAAGAAATAGACTAGGTTCGAACAAAATTAAATACCAAATTGAACAAAGCCGAAAAGTCCTAGATTGTTTAAACTACATTTGATGGGATAAACACACAACACAAAACGTGAAAAAACGTATCAGAGAAGCCCTAACGAAATCGGTGTTGACATACAGGACCAGATTAGAGATAGATGGCGCTTAGTAGTTATTTCTTTACGGTTTCTTACGTATCATAGGAAGGGTAGAAGGATAAAGAAACTACTAAATATTTTTTGCATATTTACTGTTATCTGTCAGGCTTCATAAAAAATCTTTAAGATATAAATTAAGTATTTTACTTCGAATAAGCAAATTCTGGTAATTTCAAGATATCTGTATACAAACTCTGTTGGTATTATTTTGCAAGAAGAGTGTATTCAGTTAACTACACATGGAAAAAAAATCGATTCCCAAAGTGTTACTTATTACAAGTAACAAGACTGTACTTTTTTCGGACACAACAGAAATATATTAATCTCACAAACATGCACTCTCATTTAACCGAAGTTGTATTTTTTTCCCGTTCCGAAAAATCCAGTAGAGTATTTTGAATTTGAGACTCACTGTATACTTTCATAAATATGCAGAAACAGGTAAATTTAGGAAGTTACAAGCTGTATGGATCATTTTTAAAGAAACTGTCAAAGAGAGCGTGGAACGTAGCCCACGTGTTCGGTTACTTTCTAACTATTTGTTCCGAAAAATGCCATACTTTGCAGTTTTTACTAAAATTTCCTATATGTATTTATACTTTATATAGCATCTTAAACACGAGTTATGATCTACAAGCAATACTAATTACATAAGTATGATAACGTTAGTTCTCTTCTGTGTTTAATTCAAGAGTATCCGCAAAGATAGTTTGCAAATAAATAGCGGTTTGTGTAAAAAGAAAATCCAGACCGTCTATTCGTTTTTCCACAGAGGAATGCGCGCCTGCGGCGCCTTGCAAATTACATTGGACGTGTCCAGTTAGTTCCCGGAGGGTATATTCTGTTTCCAGGTACTCTTCGCTGCCACCATAATTTTCGTATTGATCTGTCGTCCTCGAGTTTACCCCAAGCTGCGTGTGTTAGTCAACCTCTGCAACCTATAAATGCGAGAGATTGAATGAAGGTGAAAGCCAGCGTAATTCATCATTTTTTGAGTACACCACCATGTCCATTAGTATATTACGTTCTAGTTCATATTTTAAAGTCAGTAATAATTTGCAACCGGAAAGTATTGATTAATGGTGCTTCAATATCTAGTTAGGAGTTGTAATAAACATGTAAGAACAAATTTCCTTTCATAAAAAATTCGGTTCAAATACGGTACCTTAGTTTTTTTCAATAAAATTTGTATTATTTAACCTAATAAAATTGGAATCAAATTCTGGAATTAACCAAAGTGACATAAAATAAACTTAAAACTGAACGTTTTCTATTATCACCGTATCTACTTCATTCTCAGAAAATTCAAACAATGTAACAATTTATTTTGTCGTACACTATACGCACTGTCTTTTACATTGACCGCAGTTCGGTTTTCAGCGTTGAGATAGACTGCCCTAAATCCCGGAAAGTATAGGGACAAAACTGTAATGATTTTCGGAATTAAAGCGTTACATTTGATTTTGAAAGTCCAGGTCGGTTTAGAATTCCCTAAAGCGTCATATTTAAATCAGGATTTCTATTTCGCCAGAGAATACGTTACGTTAATCAAATCTGGAGTCTGAACTAAACTAATCGAAATACAATTCATCAGATTCAGATGATTTCCTTCTTCTGTAACCTATTCTACAACAAAACAAGTGGGATCAAGGCTGGTAAATTTAACAAACTTTAAATAAAACAAATTAATTTGCTTAATATAGTCATATGTATGTATGCATGTGTTATATGTCGAAATTACGAAAAACGAACTGCACTTCTACCCGACCCAATAATATTTATTCCTCATTGAAACATGGCGGATATAAAAGTCAAATAATTTTGTACAGTTTATAAACCGCTCGTGCATAGTTAAAATTTACAACACTTATTCTTTCAGGCGTCCCTCAGGTATCCATAATTCTTCCCTTATTATGCTTTGTATACCCCCACGTCTTGCCTATCACAAATTAAATCCAAGCAAAAACAAAACTTTTCGCGGATGACACCGCCATCTGGGCCACTCAAGAACATCCCTTACTGCATCCCATGAAATCCAAATTCTACCTAACAGCATCCCGTGGTGGACCAGTAGGTGGAGAATAAAGCTCAACAGCGACAACTAGCCCTATTGCTATGAAAACTCCTCCAGGAACCCTCAGATTAGATCACTCTGATATTAATATTTGTATACACAATCAACAACTCCTCTTATAAACTAAACCCGATACTTGGGTATCACTTATGAACATGCGTGTGCCCTGAGTCTCGATATTCGAGAAACCCTAAAAAACATTCACAACCGTTCCAACCTTCTCCGACACATTCAAGACTGCTTCCAGGGCTGCTATTCCCCAACCTTTTTTCACACGTATAACACTTTCATAAATCCCGTCATTGATTACCAAGCTCCTCTATGCACCACCATCGAGCCCCGTCTCCTCCATCAAATCACAGCAAACGAAAGGCAAATAATTCATCTATTTTCTGCCTTCACCGAGAACATTCCAGTACGCAAGTCCACATCGACACCTAAATCATTCAAATAAATGACCGTCCCTTCGAACTTAAAAACAACACATTACACGTACTCTCCTCCACGGCAATTTTATTTCTATAGAAACCCTCCAAACTGCTCACAAACCCCTAAATCGTATATAGCCCTTGTAAATCGAATCCGCAAAAAACCCCAAAAGGAAGCACAAACACCCCCGACTACCCTTCTTTCCACCCTATATCCAGGCCTCATTGCCATATTGGAAAATGCTCTACTATCAATGAGGTAACAGCCTCTTCTACTCAATTGCGACTCTCACCTCCTCATGGTGAACCCTGTAATCTTGAGCAACCTTGCCAGAGATCGGGTATCCAATCCCGGTGGATGGTAAGGTCAAGGCGAAAAAGAGTGGAAAAAATGGCCCTCCGAAATGGGCGTGGGCCATGGGACTAGCAACCCTTCCCCATAAAAAAACCCAGTTACGAAAGTTCAATTACCAAGGGCCGAACGGACTAAGGATATGAATATGGAATTGAAAATAGGAACCTGAAATATTTTAGCAATGCTACAAACGGGTAAAATGCAAGTAATAGCTGAAGAGCTTATTAAAAAATATAATGTAGATATTACAGCTTTACATGAGAAAAGATGGATCGGAAGTAGATACATCGATAAAGGTGAATATACAGTGACGGAGACACGCAAGGTCATTATGGGGTCCGCCTTATAGTTAATAAAAAAATAAGAAATTCAGTTTGGTAGCTTATATGTGAGGAAAACTACCACGTATATGCAACAATTTATTTACAACAAATAACAACAATTTCAAGATAACAAAACACGAGATGAAAATAACAATAATAACCGCACGTTCACTGCTGCTGCACTGGAATGCTTTCGGGTACCTTCTCATGCTAACTTATAATGGTAAAATAATTTACGTCAGCAGTATGGGAAAGTACGCGTTTCACATTCAAGGAATGTGGCTGCTATTGTCCAACATTCTCTCTGGGAATTTCGGACGGTAGCTTGCGTCGCTACATCAGTAATGAGTTACCAACCAATACATAAGAGAATATGTGTCTTACGCGTAAAAGGAAAGTTCCACAATGCTACTCTGATCAACGTACACGCCCTTATCGAAAACGCAAAGGAGGAGGTAAAAGACCAGTTTCATGATGCGGTACAAAGAGAATGCGAAAAATACGAAAACATAATGCACTAATTCTGATAGGTGACTTTAACGCATAAATTGGGAATGAGAACCATAATAAATAAGTAGCAGCCAAACAAACATTACACGATGAAACAAATAATAATAGACAGAGACTGTTTCATCTAGCAACGTTTCTGAGGCTGGTTATAACCAGTACATACTTTGAACACAAAAGAGTACACAAAGGAACATGGAGATTACCAGGTAGCGAACAAGTGAATCAGATAAACCACATCTTGGCATCTAAAAGGAGGGCAACATCTTTCAAAGATGTGAGATCATACAGAGGTGGAAAATGTAACTCAGACCACTTCTTGGTTAAAGCAATCTGAAATGTGAATAACCAAAGAGGACACAAGAGAAATAAATGGGATACAGATAAGTTGGAATCAGAAGATGTAACAAACTCATATACACAGAAAATGCATGAACAACTGTAACAACAAGAAATTAAAGAAGACATTGGGGAAGAATAAGGGACGATAAAAACAACTATACTGGAAACAGCAGAGGAAGTCCTAGTAAGTAAAAAAGACCAAAGAAACGACTGGTACGATAACGAGTGTTGAGGAGCAATAACCAAAGAAGGTGAAGCAAGGATTAAATGTATGCAAAGAAACACTAGAACAAGCCAAGAAGTATACGAAGCCCGGAGAAAAGAAACACGAAAACTATGCAGAAATAATAAAAGAGGACATATGAACAAAATAATAGAAGAAATGGAAACACGCAGAATAAGAAATCACATTAAGAAGTTCTATCAATAAATGAAATCTAATACATTCCAACCACGTACATATATGAAAAAACAGGAATTATAAAAAGATGGAAAGAATATTTGGAAGATCTACTACATGTAACTGGTTACATAACTCAAGAAGAGAATTGGGGGAGTAGAGCAGTAATTAGAAGAACCAAAGCCAGAAGAAATAGAAGAAATAATTACCAAAATGCAAACAACAAATCTCCTGGCAGCGATGGAATAACTGAAGAGCTTGTGAAACATAGAGGGAAATAAATAAGGACAAGGATATATGGATTAATCAAACAAATATGGCAAGAAGAAAGGATGCCAAACGAATGGAAGATTGGGCAAATAGTACCAATTCATAAAATGGGCAACAAGGAGGAATGTAACAATTACAAAGGTATAACGTTTCCGAACCTGGTATACAAGATACTTTCATGTCTGCTGTTTTTCTGTCCCTTTTGTATGATTTCTCCAACTACCCGTCGAATAAGAACACAATACAGGTTCTTGTTACACTATATTCGTTAATTCAAATGTTACAAAACACAAGATAATTTAAAGGGTGCACTATGATAGTTAAATAGCACAACAATTCTAGAAAAAAACGTCAAACTCGAACGGCAACGGCAAAACAAAATAATTTTTTATTATCAGGCATCAAGCATCTCCAACAGCTGTATAGACGAATAGAAACCTACAGCGAAGAAATAATAGGCGAATACCAGAATGGATTCAGAAGAAACCAGCCAACTATAGACAACATACATCAAATCAGACAGATTTTTAAAAAAGCGCAGGAATACGACATGAAAATATGCTGCCTGTTCATTCATTTCAAACGGGTGTTTGACAAAATCAATAGCAAAACAAAATGTTGAATGTACTTAGGAATTAGGAATTCCTATCAAATTGATAAGGCCATGTCGCTACAAGAATCTCAAGGCAGGGTATAAATACCCGGATGCGAGACTGATAACATTGAAATAATCTGTGGAGTCAGACAAGGAGATGGATTATTTTACCTAACATTGGAAAACATAATAAAGAAAATAAATATATCTGAAAGCCCACAACTAAATTCATTTGCTGACGACAATATCATATTAAGCAGAAATAAAAATGAAATGAAGGACATGTTGCTAGTATTAGAAAAGGAAGCAAGAAGCAGGACTGCTGGTAGA
Organism: Limonius californicus; assembly: GCA_014611495.1. NCBI lineage: Eukaryota > Metazoa > Arthropoda > Insecta > Coleoptera > Elateridae > Limonius > Limonius californicus. Next base: position 5,181 of record JABXWE010042415.1, on the reverse strand, counting down.
CGTCACAAAGACAAATTACATGTTAGTAAGGAGAGAAAAAAATATCCGGATGAATGATATGCAAATTAATGATTATGTGTTTGAACAAGTGCGGGAGTTCGTATATCTAGGCTCAGAAATGAATTATAATAATGATGTAAACAAAGAAATTGAAAGAAGAATAAAGGCTGGTATGACAAGCTTTTACGCATATAAAAATCTATTCACGACAACTATATTAAGCAAATCGACTAAATTTCAAATCTACTAAAGCACAATACGCCCATTAATAACATAAGGTTATGCAACTTGAGCAAGAACCGACAATAAGGAAGAACAACTGCGAATATGGTTAAAGAAAATATTGAGCAGAATATACAGACCAACAAAAACGATGATGGAACCTATAGAATTAAAATGAACCATGACCTAGATAATCTTATAGGAAGGAGAAATATAGTGCGCCACATTATGACCCAAAGAATAGCCTCGTTAGGATATATCAAATGTATGAATGGAAAACAGAAAACGAAAACACTAACAGAGTGGAAATCAGCTGGAAGACGCCTTAGCGGGAGACCTAAGAAAAGATGGTACGACTGTGTCCTAGAAGACCTACGAAGAATGGGAGTAAGAAACTGAACGAGATCTGTTAGAGAGGGAAAAGAGTGGAAAGGGATAGTTGCATAAGCTAAGACTTAGGTTTGTAAAAGCTGAAGGAAGAAGAAGAAGAAGAAGAAGAAGAAGCAATGAGGTAAACACAACACATTCTGCGCTTACATCTTTACTTTCATATTAATTTCAAACATTCCGCCAATATCAGAGCCAGAAGCAACCAACACGTAACCCACCACAACGGAAACCAAGAACTAGTACTCACTAACCAACCAGCCAGTTGAAACCCATCAGGCCGTCATAGATACAGGGAAAACCGCTAACTGTAGAGGCCAGAAGACTAAAACGATCCAACCAGCAAATAGTATAACTAGTATTAATAAATGAAACGTATTATCTTCAGTTTATTGAATAAACGTATTTGCATCTGAATCTAATATATAGTTACTATTTAAATATATAGGGGTTCAAATGGGGTAGTGCATTCCCTACCACACGGCACCGTATCCAAATAGTGCCGCATAGCCTCTTCTACCCAATTCCGACTCTCACCTCCAAGTAGCCTTTATATTAAGATAAAAGGTGGCGAACCCCGGGCAATCTAAGGAACTCCACTACAGATCGGGTACCCAACCCTAGTGGATGGTGGGGTCAGGGCAGACGTAAGAGCTCGATAAATGACTCTCCGAAAAGGGGGTTGGGCGTGGGGACAACCCCTCCCCCCCCCGTAAAAACCACGTTTGTTACGAAAAACCCAAAGATTAATGCCTGACTGACACCCAGACGACGAAAATTGCAACGACTCAAGAACAAGAGAAAGGAATTAAGGATAGGAACATGGAACGTCCTCACGGTGCTACAGCCAGGAAAAATGAAAAACATCGCTGAAGAACTACAAAAATACAGAGTAGATATAGCAGCGCTACAGAAAATAAGATGGAAGGGACAAAATAAGTTAAATCAGCTAAGAAGGAACTCCTGGCTCAAGAACTTACGGGAGTCGTACGGAGTGAACACTGCTACTTTATTCAGAAGAGCAGTCAATAAAGTTCAAATAGCTATGATGATAGCCGACGTTTGAGGAGAACATGGCACATGAAGAAGAAACTAAGCAACAATGGTACCGCAACAGACATTGAAGGAGAGTGGGGGCGATAAAAGAAGCGATTAAAGAAACAGCAGAAACAGGGCTAGGTGTATTGTTACGGGCCAATCGAGCTTTTACGACGACCCGTAAACGGATAGGCGGAAAACGGCCTACAGCTTAGCTTAGAGGAATAGGGGGAGTTCGTGAAAATCGCTTATGGGAGGAAATCTTTAGTTGTGTACAGGGTAAGTCAAAATTTTTGGTTTCTTTTACACTGCACAAAAAAACTGGTTCTGTACCTTGAATTCCGGTAGAGGCAGGCACAATTCGGGGGGGGGGTTGATTTCCAGATGCAGGTACAGTCGAGAAAGGGGGTATTTTTTCCGGTCCGCGAAAAAGGTAGAAGGCCTCAGGAAACCAGGGGGACGAAACGTTGGTTGGTACGCTCCTGGGGAAGCAGATTATTCCCAACCGGATCAGTTGAATTATTTCAACGGGGACAGTCGACGTTGAGGGCAACAAGAATTTCAAACGCTTGTATCACCAACAGGCCCAACAATCACATTTTCACGGGTTCAAACGCTTTTATCCGAATGAATCGAAGAAAAAAACAAACACACTTGATTGTTCTATAGCCAGGCTACACTGTTAAAACTTATTTAGATCCAACTTCGTCGAAATGATACAAATTGCCTAAAGCAATATTCGATACGATAAACTCAATTTAACAGGTGCCGCTCTTCACGAACGTTCGTATCGCACCCAAGCTTGTTGCCTACTGACTTCTTTTTCCCCGCGTTCCCAAAAAACGCCACCTAAGCCTAATTTCGTTCTAGAAGGAATCCCCGCGTGCAGGTGCCGAGCAAACCTTCGGGAAACGATATGGGAACGCTACCGCAGCACAAGAGGGATTCTGAGAAGTGTTTTCCAGCTTGGCAAATATGGTTCACAAAGAAAGAAAACATCGAGACGGGTTTGTCATAAATTAATTTCTGAATGGAAAAATACTAACAAACTATAGTCAATAGACAATTGCCATTAAAATCGCATTTTTAAGTCCTATGGAGCGGCCGTTGATTATGACCAATACAAGCGAAGCGGCACAGCTTTTAAATGAACATAAAAGTATATAAAAGAGAGGGAAATGATGAGTAGTAAGATAATGAATGCAAACAGGCAATGGAGATAAAGAACAAGGCCAGACTAAAATACCTACAAAGAGGCACCAGAGCAGGTAAAAAAGATAACATAGAAAAGAGAAAACAAGCAACGAAACTTTGCAGAAGAAACAAAACGGGAACTATTAAATAAGAAAACAGAAAAGATAGAAAAAGCACATAACACAAAACAAAATCGAAAGTTCTAGAAAGCAATAGAAAGGCACAACTAAATTCAAACCCAGAGTAAACACGTGCTTGGATAAAGATGGAAAAGCGTTGACAGAAAAGGAAGAAATATTGAGGAGATGGAAAGAATATTTCGAAGGACTATTTACAGAAGACCAAGGAAATGAAGTAATTGATGTAGAAGCTCCAGTATTCTACACAGTAGAACCTCAAATCAAAGAGCCAACATACGAAGAAGTTAGTAATGTCATAAAATAAAGAATAACAAAGCCCCAGGACCTGATACTATAACTGGTGAGCTATTAAGACGTGGTGGACCACAACTATGGAATACACTTCATAAGCTCTTGAAAATGGTATTGCAGGAAGAAAGAATGCCCGAAGAGTAGGAACTAGGAATAATACAACCCATACACAAGAAGGGCAATAAAAACGAATGCAGCCACTACCGGGGAATAACCGTGCTTAATGTCACCTACAAAATACTGTCAACAATTCTAAACAACAGACAAACAGAATATGCCGAGGATATACTGAATGACTACCAGTGCGATATACGAACATGATATCGATACTCCTAACCTGTTTATTGACTTCCAACAGGCCTTTGATAAAGTAAATAGAACCAAACTATTTGAGAATCTAACAACGATGAGTATAGTAAACTAATTAACCTTATCAAAATAACATTGAGTGGAACTAAAGCCGCAGTAGCTATCCAAAACGAGCTGGCAGACGTCATTGCAATCAATACTGGCGTGAGACAAGGTGATGCTCTATCAGCACTTTTATTCAATTTAGTATTGGACCGAGAGATAAAGAAATTCAACTTACAAGGATGTATAAACACAAAATCAAAGCAACTATGCGCCTACGCAAATGATATAGTGATAACAGGCAGAAATGAGACCGCAGATGAGAAGAGATGCTGATGTCCTTAGACAGAGAAACTCAAAAAATCGTCCTAAAGATAAACGAGACGAAAACAAAGTACATGGTTTGCTCCAGAAGAAAGCACAACACACAAAATGTAAATGTTGAAGGACATAGATATGAGAAAGTGCCAAATTTCTCGGTTCTCAACTAAATAACTAAAACCTAATAAGTGACGAAATTAAAACTCGAATTATGGCAGGAAACAAGAGCTACTATGCCTGCAAAAAACTGCTCACGAATAAACTACTTAATAGCAAGCCGAAACTAAGAATATACAGAGCCGCAATTAGACCAGTGGTAACTTATGGGAGCGAGACGAGGAGTTTAACAAAAAAATATGAAAATCGTTTACGAGGATTTGAGAGAATAATCTTGCGAAAAATATACGGGCCAACACAGGAAGAAAATGAAGACTACAGAATTAAAATGAATCACGAGCTCGATAACTTAATTAAAGGAGAGGATATTGTAAGATTTATCAAAATCTCAAATAATTAGATAGCTGGGGCATGTGGAGAGGATGAGTGCGGACAGAGATACAAAAAATATTACGGAATGGCAACCTATGGAAAAAAGAAAGAGAGGAAAACCGAGAAAGAAATGGAAAAATCGGATAGAGGAAGACCTGGAAATAAATTGGAAAGAGCGGCGGCTGACAGATCAAAATGGAGAGAGATCGTTGAGGAGGCTAAAACCCACGTAGGGTTGTGACGCCGGAGGAAGAAGAATTTAAATAGATATAATTTTTACACAGAGTTAGTTCGGCAAAGCAACACCTTGTTATGTACATTTTAAAATGTGCCGCTTTATATGAATTGATTTCTTAATTTGTTTGCCGCTTCGTCAGAATTAATAACGTCATTTTAATTGCAGTCTTATTTTGGGTTACCATTTTCGCTATTTTGTTTTGTCTTGAAAATTGAGTTATGAAAGGCCAGTTCCGTTAATCCCTTGAACGTTCTCTTTGTAGGCTGATTTTCTGCCGACCAAATTCTCGGAAGTGTTGACCTCGGGAGTCGCACGTGATAGTTCCTTCTAGAATTTTTGCGTAACATTTCCTAATATGGTGCAATATCTTTTGGGAGAGTGGAAATCCCCGTTGCATTTTAAAGTCAGTCAATTTTCGATCTTTGTTGGCTCCGGTTGTCCGAAAACTACATCAATCGGGAACCGTAATTACTTTAAGTGCTGCTGGGGCGGCTTTTGGATTTTTTTTTT
>JABXWE010042414.1:0-13470 GCA_014611495.1 Limonius californicus | reverse complement strand
GAACTTTAATGTTGCACGTATCTGCCGATAAGTGACTGACTGCCACTTGATTATGTAAAGATTAATATTGAGTTGACGCTCTAGTTGCTCTTCTGGAAGTACTGTTAAAAATGATAAATTTCGTAAATACTACATTCGACAACAGTGCAAGGCCATGGTATTGTGATGAAAAGTAGAAAATTTGTTTTTCGACATTTGTCAAAATCTAATCATGTAATGTCGGCCTACTAATTAAATTCTCCATAAATGCAAAGACATCGTCAACGTTGCCAAGTATAATATTCTTTAAGTATCTCGTGTGAGGAAACTAAGCACTATAGGAAGTTCGTGTTAGTGTTTTTGAGGACTGTATTTCTTACAGAAGAGTGCTACCTGAAGCTTTTAAGGTATTTAAAGGACACCCTGTAGGTCGCTTTAAAGATATGCTGCTGTAATGTGCACTTGAAAGTTAGTCAAAAATCAAACTATTTGGTTGCGATGAAGTTAATTATGTAGAATAACTATTTCTCAACTTTGAACGTAACGGATTCTATAGTTTTGGTAACCACTACGGATGCCCAGACGATGCCTTTAAGTTACGCCAGGTAGGTCATCTTTACAGGTTAAGAAATTATCGCATTCTGGACAGTCAGGGATAATTTTGGTTATGTGACATTCTGTTTTGAGTCTTCCTGTTCCTGTTTTGGGTCCATTTCTATGACTACCTGTTTGTCGGCATTCTCAACTTTTCCTAGTTAATATCATTGTAGTAACCTCATCTGGATACAAATCAAACCAGTCACAGACGTCCTGGTGCCTTCTTTGTCGGTCACCACATCTATCACTCCTAATTGAAAATTCCATTTCCTGTTTTATGTAGAAGTGAACCGCGATAGAGTTTAGTTGTTGCACGTTTATAAATTATCCACTTGTAATCATGCATTTTTATTAACATAACCGGTATTTTATTAAATTAATGGACTTGTTTAGATTTTATGATAATTAAAAATTTTTACTAGCAATAGAAGTATTAGACTTGAATTTTTTCATTTTCGCGAAATGTTAGTTATTTTAGAATGACACTGTTTTACATTGGCGAGTGAAAAAACGGCTTACCTACAAATACCACATATTTTCAGATTCAAGATTATATATGTTGGAAACTATATTAAACTACCAACAACTGCCTGTCTGGTTTGTTAACAACCTAAATAGTGGGATATTATGTATGGAGCTACGGTTTTTATTTAATGAAAGAAATTCTTACAACTAACAAAAAACTAAAGAAAACATATCAAAAGTAACACAACCCAAAGTGTATTCTTTAATAGGAAGTGTTGCCTCTTCTTGCTCTCATAACTGCTTGCATTCTTACATTCATTCCTGTAATTATCTTCTGAATGGTTTCTTGCGAAATGTTGTTCTATTAGTCTGTAAGAGGTATTCTAAGCTCTCCCACGATACTAGATAAGGCTTCTAATGCGTCTGTCAAGCCCATTCCAAATGTGCTCTATCTGATTTATGTCCGGATTAAGAGAAGGCTATTCAATGGTGGTTAGTTCTACTTCATGGAGATAGTCCGTTACAACTCTTGCTGCATCTAGCTGAGCGGTATAAAGCATTAAAATAAAAGCACTGCCTATAAATGGCGTATACGGGACCACATTTTCTTGGAGGATATCTGTCACATATCGTTGTTAATGAACATCCATCAACGAAGACTTACTCCGTGCGACCTTCGTAGGACCCGGCTGAGACCATTTAAGACCCACCCTAAAAACAGACGAGATGAGAGAAATTGCGACGTACGTAGCGTTCTCGTGGTTTTCGCCACACTCCATCTCGACCATGAGCAAAGTATAAACAACTCGTCCATAGAGAGTAGAGCACGCCATTGCTCCACCGTTCAATTGTTGTGGATACGAGCAAAATTAAGCCGGCCTAATCCAAGATTTCTGAGAAGTTTAGGCCCTGTGTCTGATTTGTGCGTCCTTAAATTAGCTTCGCGAAGTCTCCTTGTTACACTCCAGTCGCTAGTATTGGTACCATTTACTTCCAGCAGATATCTTTTTATGCTAACTGCAGTAGTATGCCTGTTTCTTCATATGGACAAAACAATAAAACCGTCATACCGCTCTTCTTCGTCCAGATCTTGGCCTTATTACAAGTAAACCCGTCTCCTCATACCGTTGCCATACTTGTGGAACACTGGATTTCCAAAGTTGCCCATTAAATTGGTCTTTCTTCAACCAGAGCAATAATTTGAGCTGTCCTTGTTGTTCGAGCGTCATTTTACAGAAATTTCTTGTAAAACTAATAATGGCCAAATTTGAAACAAAACAATCAAAATAAACTCAAAGAACTGATAAAAGGAACAGATATGAAGTCAAATGAACTACTCAAAATGAACACATATGCACTTGAATAGTTGTAAACAGTTTCGAACAAATTCAATGCACTACGTATGATAATATTGAAGTGGCCCGGTTGTTTTGTTCGCCAGTGTACAATAATATGATGAATATAGTGATGTACAGTACTGTGCAAATAGGTAAATAAAAAAATAGGCAAATAGGAAAAACAGGAGAATAATGTAACAAAAGCAGTCTTTACAAAATCGATTTGTTTATCCTCCTAGGTATTGATGCAACTAGTGTGTCATACATCTCCTTCTCTGTAGGGATCCTAAATTACATTTGGATTACACTTTTTATCATTTTAACTTTTGTTGCGCAATCCATTTTTACTATGCGAGCCTTCACAATGGCACACAACTTTTCTATCGGGCTTGAGCCCCGTCCATTTAACTTTTGCTGCTCAAAGAATATCTTGTTGAACATGAAATTGCGACAGGGGGCAAAATCCTATTGAAATATCCCGTCACCATCTGGAAACAGCATCTGCATCGTCAGGGCCAATTTCACCTACAAAACAACCACATACTTCGTGTTGTTCATCATGCCTTTAATGGAGCGAAGTGTCTACCAACCGGAAGCGGTGAAGCATCCCTAAAGCCTGAACTGGGTATTTGGGTTTGCTGTATGTGGCTGGTTCGAAAACGTTCCCCGAGAGAGCGCCGATCGAAATTCGACTTGTAACCATTAACTTCAAATTGGGTCTCGTAAGAGAAGTCTTCCACTACTCCAAAGTCCAGTCTCAATGTTTCTGTGCCTATGATATCCGTTTTTTCTTCATTACGGGTGTCAAGAGGTGATCCTTCACTTGATACTTAGCCCTGCGGCTGCACTTCAGGAGTAGGCAGAGCACAATGAAGCGTTTACAAGGACTCCTTAAGACACAACCTCCATTTCGATGTCTCCAGTGGTCTTCTTCTGGTTTATGACGCTAATTACTTTAATTAGAACATCATCCCTCGGTGTCTTCTTTTTTGTCTTTTGTTATTTACGGAAAATGTGCATGAACCCGATTTTTTCAGGCCGCTTCGCTATCCTTGAAACGCTGGATTTCTCAACACCAACTGCTATCTCCCGAACCGTCAACTGTATTTCATTCAAAGCAATTGTTTTCGCTTGCTTTCGTAGAGTGATATCCATTTCTAAACAATCACTAACAGAATTAAGAGTAAATAACAGCAGCATAGGTGGGCAGACAAGGCGAGACATGCAGAAGTCAGTCTACAGAAATTTTAAACGCAGTGTTAACATGTTGTCCCAACAAATTTGTAAAGTTCTGTACTTGCCTATAATAAGAGCCGTATTTCGTCGCAGTGGCGTAATGGTTCTTTATATGGGCGAGTTCTGGTGTTCAAATAACGAGGAAAAAAGAAAACAAAGTTACTCTAGCCTGATTTATATGTGTATGCGCAAAACAAACGCATTTAGATTTAAAATTTACGTCTAAATTATATAAAACAGTTTATAAACAAAATCTTAGTAGTTGTGTGATGTAAATTATATAAACTAAAAATCTTTCCAGCTGTAAGATATCATATGATATTTACAATTCTACTCCATGATCAAGGCTGCAACAGGAGTCGCCTGAAACTAAACCAAAAGTAAAGCAGCATGCAATAGTTCACAGCTTTATCAGTAGATGGTAGCCAAGCGAAGATTGAGCAGCTGTTTATAGGTTTCTGACAGTACGCATGGAACAACGACTGCATACTAAATTTGGCTCTATATTAGAAAAAACTGCAACAGAAATTCATAAATTACTGAAACTGTGTACAAAGAGAACACTTTAAGTCATATGTATTTGAATGGTTTAAACATTTCAATAATGGACGTGAAGATGTTCAAAATGACGCTAGAACCGGGCGTTCACCGATCTCTCAAACTATAGATTCGGTCGTAAGAGTTCGTGAAATAGTGGCAAATGCCGCTGAATAACCCTCCGGATGATGAATTGAACATAAATATAGAGACGAATGATAAATAAATATTTGTGAAAGAGGAAGATACATGCAAAGTTTACCCTACACAGTCTTATGGATTCTGCTAACCGATGAATACTTTAGCAAACGGGGACTCCTTTGGAACTGACCTCTTCACTGTAACATAGTTTTAGTGATATTAAATGTGTAGCTAACTTAGATGATACGGAAATCAAACTATTAAAACAAGTTTTAAGGATGAGCAAAAACCGAGAAGAGTTGCATACTTGTCGTTGCAATGCAAATTGTTTTAACTGCATTGTCACTGATCCAAAAAGTTGTATTTGCAAAAATCTAGAATCATATGCTGATTACCTTTTTCAAGAAACATGGTGTGCTTCCTAAAGAATTTGTACCTGAAGGAGAAACAATAAATAGTACATTCTACAATGAAGTATCAAAGCGATTATTGCAGTGCATTAAGACCACAATTTCAAGAAAAGCACCTGCTTATTCTACACTGATTGCTATGTAATTACTCATAAAATACGAAATTATAGAAATTTTATCGCCCATCGCGTTCATCTGACTTTTCACCAGCAGATTTTTTTTCTGTTCTAAAAGCGAAACCATTTGAAGGCGTTGACGATATTAAACCGTCGAATTGATAGCAGTGGCTTCGAACCTTCTTGTAGACTGATTTGAAAAACATCTATAGCGTTGTAATTTTAAATAAATATTTGGTATTTTCGTGTTACTTAAATTGTATTTCGTGTTAGTGTGTCAATCTGGAAATTAAATTTTAAAACTCGTATGATAACCACTTGGATATTTATGGAGATTCAAGACAAATACGAGATATATGACAACGCTGTATGTTGGCAGACGTTTTTCCGATTTGCACAAAAGGCATCATCGAGTTCTTTTTAAATTTAAAGTGCCTCTTCGTTCAACCGTTGGGCACCAACGTCTTCTCTACCACGTGCTTCTCCTCAGCGGTAATATTCTTAATTTTTCATATTTTTAAATGAAACAGTAAAAGTAATTAATCGCAAGTATTGAATAGACTTCTAAGCTGACGATCTTGGTTTCCATCCACTGTACCAGAACATTGGAAAAGGCAAGCCAGGGAGGTATTCTGCCTAGGAAATCTACTCTGGTATAGAAATGTTTACCTTTCCCGTTATGTGAATCCACGTTAAGCTGTAGGTTCTCTATGTTTGCAGTTCTTGAAAAACGCGCAACATAGGTGTATGAGAGAAGATCGCTATATCTTGTAAGAAACAAAGCACTCGAAAAGAAGAATGATAACTAACGTATATATTTTGTACAGGGTTGGGCAAAAATACGGAACACTGCAAATATCTCTAATAATGCAAGAGTAATTTCTACAAAATTTTGTACAGGAAAGTTCGGACATATGGCGGATAAAATGAATGATAACTATAACGTATATATTTTATACAGAGTTGGGCAAAAATACGGAACACTGCAAATATCTCTAATACGGCAAGAGTGATTTCTACAAGATTTTGTACAGGAAGGTTTGGATATATGGCGGATATAATGAATGTCTTGGTGGTTCAAAAGGACTTCCGGTTTACCAGGAAATAATATCAATTCTTTTATTTTAAACGGTATTCCCCATACGTTTTTTGATATATCGATAGAATTTTTTTGCGAGTTCAATGATATAAGATTATTGTAAAAAATTCTAGAGAAATTAAACAATAATATTTCGTAATTGTTATCTAGCATCTCATGAAAGCAAAAGAATGTAAGAAGCTTATACAGTTTTGTAATGTTGGCAAAGTTTCCTTAGTTCGTTTTGTGTTGTGTTGATGTTCCACAGGTTGGGCAGTGTGTTTGCAGTTATCAATCAATTAACAAGATTAATTAAAACAGCTGAAATTAAAACCAGAATGATTCAATTAACAGACAGCGAACGAATTCAAATTTTAATTATAATTGGTTTTGGTGGGCATCTTAAAACTCAGCAGGAAGTTCGTACTTTATTTAGTAATCTGCATAGAATATCAAGATTGAATGGCCCGCTCATTCTCTGGAGTCTGGACCTGAATCATTTGATTTTCTTTCTTCGGGAAGACTTGAAATCTGGAGTTTAACCGAACTACCAAATAATTTGGAGGAATTGAGCATTGTTGGTGAAATAAGAATTATCCAGTTTCCAGGTTGCGTTAGCGTCTGTGACTTGACCGAACGACTGCCACCATAGTGGTACACAGGATGGCTTTAATGTGCCCTCCGAACCATGAAACAGAGAAGTAAATGGTGGTAATTTTGAGCATCTTCTCAAGTGATGTTATTTTTGTTTTTTTATTTATTTGTATTTCATTGTTTTAATAATAATAAAACAAATTATAAATCATAATTGTTAAGTATTTTCTTCAATATCTCTAGAATTATTACAAATACAAGCATCAAACCTTATATCACTGAACTCACAAAGAAGAATTCTATCGATACATCCCAAGATATATAGGGTATTTTAATTAAAATAAAATAGTTGATATCATTTTCGGTTAAACCGGAAGTCCTTCTAAACCGCCAATACCTGCTTTGTATCCGTTATATATCCGAACCTTTATGTACAAAATTTCGTAGAAATAGCGGCTGCTGTATTAGAGATATTTGCATTTTTCCGTACTTTTGCCCAACCTTGTATAATTTTAAAATAAGACAAATTCTGTATAGAATGGGTGAAGCTATCTAGCTTACTGTATAAAACTCAGAGGACTAAAGTTTTTGCTTTTAAGTATACTTTACAAAGTCAACATTTATGTCATTGCAACCGCAGCTTCCTACTTTTAAACAACCTTGTATATTAAAATACGTTTGACGTAAATGCTATTGTTCACTAACAACCATTTTGGTCTCAATCCATTAACCTAAAGCTGTAAACCCACTCAGTTTTATATAGGTTCCAGCAACAGGTATTGTTGACTTAATTAGGTGGTGTACACTGAAATTACAAACTGCTGTTCTCAAAAATTTACCTCAAGCAAAACTAGATACAGACTAAAAATTTCATTTTACAGCCCACGAACAGTTTTACTTGTGGATCTTGTAAGATGTTCGTATTAAAACTATTTTCAGTGGATGTATACGAATCTCACAACACCATTTTGCTTCTTTGATTTCGAAGGTCATATGAATTCCTTGAAAATGTTGTTTCCTTTACTGAGTCTACTTTATTGTTTCTAAAATAAAAATTAATTAGTATTATGCATTATGCAAATTTTAGTAACGAAACGCTAATTAGACACACTACTGTGCTATATTAAAATGGTCACTCTTTACTAATTGTAAAGTCATGGTGGAAGTTACCTCAAAATAATTAAATGTGCAAAAACAACATCATATAATATATACAGGGTGTAAGGGAAGTCGATCAAGTATTTAGACCGGGATTTTTAAATTATTGATATTAGAAAAATTCCTACTCCTGGCCGGGAACAATCTTTTTAAATTTTTTGTGTTTTAATTGTTGTTGTTGGGTACCTGTTGTGGGAGTTTCATCAATAACTTTTCTAATCTGGTTTATATTTTCTTTGGTAATACCAACTCTTACCATCAGTAGGATTTTATGAACCGTTGGTAAAAGGTAAAATAAAATTAATTTCATTAAATAAATATTAGATCGGTTGCATAGCGGAGCATTGCGGACGCCGATCATACGGTATTGTATTCGTACTCCAGCACAATGCGCGCTGGTCAGTACTTGGATGGGTGGACCAATATAGTGGCATATGCAACCGGTGGTGCAATCTGCCCCGATTGTATACGAACATCTTTGACGATCGTAAATCTTGTAGTGGAACTTATCTTCTCTGTTCGACGGGTTAGGATGGCCTCCTGTCCTACATATGTGCAAAGAGGGCTCATAGAACCTGGCCTATAATCAGAAGAAGAATTAATATTAGGTAAAAACGAATTAAATAGTGCTTCTAATATTAAAAGAAAGTAAAGATTAAACTGTAATAATTAAAAAAAACGTCGCCGGTCGAGAGTCGAAACTGGGTCTATCGCGTGAAATCCTCTTGCTTCAAACATCAGACCCACGAGACACTCATTCAACAATGTCATTTTTATTTATATTAGTGACACTCCACGAATTAGGTTTTTAATTATTTTTTAATTGATTCAAAGTAAACAAATTGACGTTATAATGACTGCAATTGATACCAGTTGGCACAAACTAATACGTAATTTTAAAATGCCGTATTTAAAAGTATACGGGAAGGCAGCATCGGAGTAACTCAGTTTGCCGGTATGTGATTTCCAGGTAGACACATTTTTGCTTTATTTTACATTTTACCTTAACACCGCATTATTTTGAACTGACGAATAAAATTAAAAATATTTTTTTAAATATTTTAGAAGAAACGATGAAGCAAACCATTTTTAAAAATAGAACGTTACCTAGAACAATGTTCCACCAATCAAATATTTAATTTTTGAAAAAACAATTTCCATTAGCTGTTTCTAAAAGTTATTCAACCTCGTGGGAAGAGCCAACTAATATTTTTGACTCTACCTATTACAATCTATCCAAAAATTTATTTTCTAATATTTAAATGTTAGGGTCGACCTTACGGGGGCCGCATGAAGGCTACTGAATTTGAAAATTTATAAGTATTTAAGGTTGCAGCGCTACTACATTTCATTTATGGAGTTCCTGGGTAAACAAACAGCGAATACGATCAGAACTCACTGGCGGCGATAGACAGGTGACATGCAACAGATAAAAAACACAGACTTACTGATCTGTCAATAAATATTGGGCAATTGTACTCACCGGGGGTCCTCTAGTTCCCTACCCCTGGATTGGGTTTCGAGCAGGATACGGAAGCTCACCTATCGGCCACCTGATGTGGCCACAGCCACTCGTAGTTATAGATTAATTACTACAATTATGCTTATCTTCAGGCGCACCAGTTCTGCAGAGGGAACTCTACAATTGGACTATGTCCAGCCAGAGACGCTGTTATACACAGGGAGTAGTAGAGGAGCATTCTCCCTTAGCTCCACATGCAACGAGGAGAGTACAATTAGCGAGCATTCCCTCACGTAAAAGTCAGCCGATGCTCTGGCATTGATGCGACCTTCATAGTAATAATAATAACTCAAACTAGGCGCCTTCGCGATACCATCTCCGCCAGCTGACTACTTCCCCTAATCTTTGCTAGGAGTTTAACGATTAAACATGCCACATATTATTTACTCAATTAGCTATTTGTATTCACTATGCTGCTGTTTCCAACAACTACTTATATAGATATACCAATCTTTTACAATAGCAAAAGTAGGGCCCAGCACATATTATAATATAGTAGTATACTAAGTAGATAATACGCAACCATTCGGTTAAATAGATATAATAATTTGTGGGATATATACCAATATTAGCGCAATATATACATGCACACATAAACAGGGGACGCCTCTGTCCCCACATCTGAGCTTGCTGTTGCAGAATGCAGTCCACATTTATATATAAAATGGTAACTCTAATACCGCACCTTACCCAATATGGGGAATAATCGAATCGCAATCAGTTAGAAGGTTCGCAAATGTAATTACGCCTAAAAATATACAAGCTGACCACTAGGTATCAACAACACTGTCTTCAGTAGACTGCTACTGCTGGCCCTTCTTAATACCCTACTCCCCCTTGTTTATTCCTCACATTCCAAGAAACACTTGCCTGCCCGGCCTCTCGTTCAAACCTTTTTAATCCTTACTGGATGTTATTTAAAGCCCACAGAACCTATTTATACTTTTGCAAATATGTATTTGTTGAGCGTACATTTAAATAATGTTCACACTGAACAGAAACCACTGCCTAACACAAATAACCGAGACATCAAGCTGATTCGCCTTGGTAGACAACCCTGCATATTAATTTTTAAAGTAACTTTCTTTGCATATTATCAAACGAATAAATAATAAGTCTTTGCAGAGTAAAGGTCGAACCCATCCTTTGTTACTCATAACATTGAAATATTTAGATGATCATTATTCAAATTTTCAATATGATTCATGGTTTCACTTATACGCAGTACTTCACGAAACACATTTCTCTCCAAAACCCGAAGACCGAGACCTTAAAACCCTGCCCTACCTTAAGAACCTCATATTGTATAATTCTGCGGTCAGATTTGTCGAGTTTCAGGGTTACTCAAATATTTTAATAACCATGAATTAATTAATGACTATCAGTTACTATTTAACACTCGCGTTTCCAGTTCATTGCCTGGTCGTGTCATTCTGTTCTTTTTTGTCTTCCTGTGTTATTAGAATACGCCTTTCGTAATTTATTGAGACATACTAGGTTTGCATTACGTAAAGTATTAATCTTCCAAGAACATTTTTTAAATTTATGCAAAACAGTCAAGCATTATTATTTCATAAATTTTAATTATAATCTGCTACATTCGAACCATAAATTTTGTCTAAAACCGTTGTTCTCTAATTCTTGGCGCCCACATTCCTGTGCTTAATTTTATAAGTAACTTTTAAAATTTCATGCTTAGCAATTTAATGACGAAATTTATGTAAAAGTTGCTTATTAATTATTATTAGTGGACCCTCTGGTGATTGCTTTGGTATCACATGATGGTTGCGAAATCAAGGAATACGTTTAAAAGACGTAAAAGCGTACATGTTTGTAATTTTAATTAATATAATTTTTTAATGCCCAAGGATAATACTCGTACTTTATTGAGGATGAGATAAATCTATTCATTGCCAATAATGATGAGGATCTCATGTGACGAGCTATTGCAGCATCCATATTCGTAAACTATTGGTAGTTATTATCTCCATTATATGCACTAAGTTAGAGTCATTTAAGCAAGTAAAAGTTTGTAGTAGCTGGAAGCAGAATTCAGTAATTACATAATTGGAAGACTGAATCTTCGAAACCTATTCAACCTAGCGTTACATATTGTCCAATTATGCATAGGCAATTCAACTTGCCTGCCTTTTCCTTATGGAGTATTAATTATTGTTGCATCAATACCATTAGATTGTAGTTTAAACACTTATTGTACTAAATGCATAAGGCGGATGTAACTACATGTTAAATGTTAACTACGCAATTTTGAGCTTGGATCAACTCCCATCAATTGATATCATCGTTACAGAACATTGTCACAAAGCAGGGAGTTTACTGCAAAGTGAAAACTAAGTACACCCATACCATACGAGGTTCTTAAACTGCTAACACCTAGAGAAAGCGATGAAGTGAAATAGGCGGACAAGAAAATGATTGTTCCTTGAACATAGACAAGATAACTAGAAACAGGGAGAGTCTGATTGACGTAATAAGTGTTCCAATTTTCAAGTACTAAGTCGACAATCACACGGTTAATAGAATCAATATCAATCCCCATTAGCGAAAATATTCAGATATAATAGGGAACTTCTATAAAATTTGAATTATTAAATACTATCGCAAATCGTTTAAAATATTATTTAAGACTTTTTTAGAAATAAAAAAACTCTTCCTTAGTATTTATAAGCTATTAAAATTTTTAATTTGTCTATGTTTGGTACTTTTGTCTATCTCTGTATCACTTCGTTCGTTTTTGTAGAATGAAACGTTGTTGTTAAATGTAATAATACAAGTGAACATAAAAATTACATATAACACAATGGGCATGTTTTACATTGCAATAACTTGGAAGCCATGAATCGCTAGAGTTGTGTTGAACGAAAAAGGAGCAGGGAAGATAATCTAACTCTAGGGTTGCTCACGAAAGGAATGCCGACACTAGTTCGATTGATCTAAAAGCATACACCAGGAAGGTTGGTTTACAGAACAAATTCCAAAACAATGGAAGAAAGTATTATAATAACTATACAGGGTGTCTCAAAAATGACTGCCGTGCTTTTGGGATTTAATTAAGGGGGCTAAGATAAATCGAAAATGAAGAGTAAAAATTTTTCCGATTGTCGTTTGTTATCGAATTCTTCTTCTTCTGTGTATAGTTCAATGGCCTGTTATCTACCTATAATGGAGTAGATTCTGTGAGCCCGCTTTACACGTAAGCCGGGCAGGAGGCTAACCTATCGAACAGAGAAGAGAAGTTCAAATACATGGTTTACGATTGTAAAAGATGTTCGTTGTATTGATAAAAGAGTAGATAATAAGTTTTATCGCATGGGTTTTTTCAATTAGGAGGCTATGGCGCAATTAAAAATTTATGAATCGTTTTGTCATATTGATAGGTATCATTATTTTCAGTTCCTTCTGTTTTTGTGGTTACAATGGAACGACACTATTGTAATCGAGTTTACGTCGATATGTTGAAACCGTATATTGTTATGTTCATTTAAAAGCTGTGCCGCTTCGCTTGAATTGGTCACAATCTAACGGCCGCTCCATAGGACTTAAAAACGCGATTTTAATGGCAATTTTGTATTGACTACAGTTTGTTAGTATTTTTCCGTTCAGAAATTAATTTATGACCAAACCCGTCTCGATGTTTTCTTTCTTTGTGAACCATATTTGCCAAGCTAGAAAACACTTCTCAAAATCCCTCTTTTGCTGCGGTAGCGTTCCCGTATCGTTTCCCGAAGGTTTTCTCGGAACCTGCACGCGGGGATTTCTTCCAGAACGAAATTAGGCTTAGGTGGAGTTTTTTGGGAACGCGGGGAAAAAGAACCGAGTAGGCAACAAGTTTGGGTCCGATACGAAAGTTCATGAAGAGCGGGTTTTTTCGCGGCACCTGTTAAATTGAGTTTATCGTACCGAATATTGCTTTAGGCAATTAGTATCATTTCGACGAAGTCGGATCTAAATAAGTTTTAACAGTGTAGCCTGGTTACAGAACAATCAAGTGTGATTGTTTTTTTTCTTCGATTCATTCGGATAAAAGCGTTTGAACCCGTGAAAATGTGATTGTTAGATCTGTTGGTGATACAAGCGTTTGAAATTCCTGTTGCCCTCAACGTCGACTGTCCCCGTTGGAAATAATTCAACTGATCCTGTTGGGAATAATCTGCTTCCCTAGGAGCGTACCTACCAACGTTTCGTCCCCCTGGTTTCCTGAGGTCTTCTACCTTTTTCCCAGACCGGAAAATACCCCCTTTCTCGACTGTACCTGCATCTGGAAATCGACCCCCCCCCC
>JABXWE010042413.1:0-20132 GCA_014611495.1 Limonius californicus | reverse complement strand
AGCTGTCATCAACGTAAAAATGTATCAAGGAATGTCACTATCGTCAATTGTTTTTTTTATCTCCTAGTAGGAGCTAATGAAAAATTATCTCCTACTAGGAGAGAAATTCATCTTCTTAACCCGAAAACGACATAAATAATGGCATCTTCTACTACTAGTAGTGGAAAAAAATATATAAGTATCTATATAACATGACGCCTTTTTTTTCTACATACCCGCCTCAAATGAGTATTAATATACGCCACTTTTTTATACATAGCATTAGGTGTAGCTGAAGGACCATGAAATAATTTTTCAAGAATAATAAATGTTGATTATGGAATAGCATGATTTATTTATGTAAACGTACATATTAAGGCACATTAAGCAGAAGTAGATGTACTATATTTTAGTAGTCCATCAAATAACATCGTCTTAGTTATAAAAAATATGCGACAATAAATCCTCTGACAAGATCCAGCTGCCAATTACAACAAATGTAAATGCTCAATTTTGTGCTGAAACACGTGATGTTTTACGGAAAAACCTCAAGAAAAACACAACATAATATCAAAGAAAAACAATATCATGGAAAAAATATTGCAGAACTATTGATAAATTTAAAATATTGCATAAACATAAAAATAAGCACCACCAACACTAGCATAACCAAAGGTGGTAACCTTTGTAATAGTCTCTGCTGCCTTATGAAGTCGATATATAGGGTAAGCAAATATTTTCAATCTGCTGAATTAGTACAAGGGTTTTAAGAATACCCAGAAACAATCTGAAAACTTTTAAAGTGGATGTACATGGTAAGAAACATTAATGCAAAACTTGTTAAGCATATGTTGAAATAATTTGAAGTAAACACAAAAACTTATATAATCAGTGTACAAAGTATGAAAACACTTTGAAACCTTAGTGCAAAAGTTTTTAACCATACAAAGTGATTTATGTTAAAAATTAACTACCAGGAAAGTTTCTAATTTGTATTTTAAACCATTGTCAAATAATTTAACTGATTAAAAATTGTTAGCTCACCCTTTACAGGCAAAAAGCCTAAATTACCTCCTTTCAACTGTCTTTAATACATTCTACAATTCATAGGCTAAGAAGCCTAAATTAATTACTTAAAACTGTTTGTAATACATTATACAATCAGGCAAAAAAGCCTAAATTTACTAGTCTACTGTTCTTAATACATTAATGTAGTGTAACAGTAATATACATTTAGGGGATAAAAATTAAAATAAATTTGTTTCATCAGCGAAGTAACAACAGTAACATTAAAAACAATATTTAACTCATAAATTCAACATGAACCTCCTGCATGCTGTAAAGCACCAACAAAAAATTCTTATTGCTTACATTTCATTATAAAATATTGAATTCATAATGAGAAATATAACATGGCGATTACAACCCCATGACCATCTATTATTTGATTAAGTAAATATGGAGTGGAAAATAAAATTATTTACAATTATTTGAGTTGAACCACAAATTAGTCTTAAACAAATCAACAATTAGTTAACTCTAACGATCTTAATTTAAAGCCATCAATTTTAATTTCCTAAATCAAACAGTAATAAAAATTTAATGGGTAATCATAATACTACGTGTAAAATATCAAATAGAATTATAACACATCTGGTTAAGCAGTGTCTCGAATGACTCATTCCCAAATCTCTGCCTCCACAATTCGTTTATAATAAAATTCTGCATTTGTGAATAAGTAAAAAATTGGACATCCCCACAAATATCAAGCCCTGGCTTCCAAATCGTTTCAAGGTTATTCAGCAGCTCGTTCATAGAGTCATGCCGCTTTAATCCTTCTATAGTCACAATAACTGGATACAAATGCTTTAATGACTGTAAGGTATCGTAGGAACAAATTTTTGTGTCCAGATTTGTGACTAGAATCGAACCTGGGTTCACCACTTCTTGTATCACCTGAAGGGCGGTTGTATTAACATTTTGTATCTGCTCTGAGCTGTTATTATTGTAGCGTTCCAGGACTTGGAACCAATATCGTGTAGGAATTTCCTATAAGCAGAAAAATATGAAGAGTTTTTGTTGTAAATTAACTGTTACAAAATACCTTAATTTCCGCTAGACATAATATAGGAATTACGTTATTGCTGCGGTGGTTTTCTTGATTGCCTATCTTGGAAAGACCTTCAGGATATGTGTCAATTATAACTATGGTGTTGGGTCCGCCTATTTTCCAAAGGGATATGTTTGATTTGATATACTTACTAGCTACTCCTGCAGCAATATTGTACACTGCATTCACTGCTTGTTTTTTGATACCTAAATTAAAAGATTTGATTAAGTTTCACATATAAAAATTCTGAATATGTTGTATTTATTATTCTTTACCTTTTTTAAATTCCTAAATGTTCTGCACCACAGAAAATTGTTACATTATATATTAAATTTGATAATTATTGTAGTAAAGACTATGAAGCACATAAAGGGAAAATTTTCAGAACACTAATAGAGTAAAAATTATCACAACACGCAGTAAGAATTACCAGGACATACAGTAAAAATTATGAGACCTTATTTGAAACCTACATAAAAGTTTAGCCATGGCCTCCACATCGGTTCCCCTACACCACCCTGCCAAAATCCTAATTGCGTCCTTAAAGTGGCACCTTATGTCTTGAAACACAGAATTCTCCCTTATTGTCCGCTTTTTGGAACAGTTCCTGCATTTCCACTGATAATGGTCGACTATATTTGCAGGCACCCAGTTCATAACCCCTTGGCAACACACATCATTGACGATATTGTTGCATCTCTGGCTGCTCTGGAGCAGCCCTACATTTTTAAGCCAGGTTATTAGTTCTCCTTCGTGACCTGCTGCTAACATAGGCCGGATCACACTTTTGTAGTATGCAGGCTCGCTGAAAAATAAATATTTAAAACATTGCATAAGTTAAATGGATTGAGGCAAATTCCAATCTGTTAAATAGATTTTTCGAAATACTAAGTAGAAAGCTTGCACAAAAATGGATTTTCTACCTGTATTAGCTATCTGTTGACAGTATTTCAGTCAAATCAATACTGAATTTTATTATCTAGCCTACTTAAGCACCATCATAACGTATAAAATTACAGATTTATTGATCCAATTAGGCCTCAACAGGCCAAATCAAAAAATATGCGGGTAGTTCCCCTAACCCCTATCGCTAAGGGTGTAGACAGATTTTCCCAGTAAGTAGTCCTAAACCGAATTTTTTTAACTTAAATCTGGTCTGGGAAAACTTAAATATTTTTTTGCTAGTTTAAATATTTAACATAATTTATATAAATAAAAAACAATGTATTTTTAAATATTCCTCGTTGCTAGATATTATTGTCAATTATCATTTACTTATTATTCTTAGATTTAACACAATTTAAATAGGTTTTCAATTAATTATAACATCTTATTCCAAGCTGGAAGTTTCTTACTCTACGAGGGTGAGCGTGGGTGAATGCAACAAGTAAATGAATAACTTAAGAAGAATCAAAGTACCTGTCGAATTCCATAAGGGTCATTTCATTGTCATCTTTGTCATTGCACGCGTAAACATTCACTGAATTTATTTGCCTTAACACTTTCATTTTTAAACGAATTTCTTAATGCTAAGAGGTTTATTAAGCTACACAGATTTATAAATAAGCTGCCAGTTCTACGCCATTCTCTGCGGTGAATGATGCCGGCGTTGCCATATCTTCAAATATACAGCGCGTTTCAAAATAAAAGCAAATTTTTTATTATTATAGTACAGTACAGGGTGTTTCTTAGGTAATGTAAAAAACTTTAGGGGGTGATTTATTGACCGATTTTAAGACCAAACTTAAGAATAAAAATTTTTCCCAAAATGCTTTATATTCGAAACGTGAAAAATGAATATTTCCAGAAAATAATTAATCAAGTGTTAAATAAATCAAAACTGCAATAGCTAAGATGTACGTTGGATATTAAATAATTTGTGAAAATAACCTGTTTGTGCTAGTACACCTACTGTCATTATTCTCGCTATTGATTGCTGTACACGCTCGAAAATTCTGGGTGTTATTAAAAGTCGACAATTCTGTTCCGCAAATTACTTACGTCCACAATTGGAGTTTTGTACGTTAGTGATGTGACATGTCCTTAAAGAAAATAAATCTAGGGGGTTTATATCTGAAGAGTGCGGTGGCAGTACTTTCGCCGCTAGATCCCTTCGATGTCCTACTATGGCTTGTCCAACAGGACCTATCCAGCTAAGAGAATAATTTGTATTAAAATACTCCCTTATGGCAATACTGAAATGTGCTGGAGCACCATCATGCATAAACCACACAGTATTCCTTAGTTGTAATAGAATATTTTCTAATAATACAGGTAGTTTCTCGTCAAGAAAATGCCGTTAACAATCACCAGTTAGGCGTTCAGGTAAGAAATACGGCCAATGATATTATGTCCAATAATATTACCTGATACACTGACGGAAAACTGATGGTGGAATCAGCTTTTTATTATGAAAAGATTTTCTTTAGCCCTCAGCTAATTGTTATGAAACCTCGAAAAATTTGCCTCGTTAGTGAACAGTATTTAAGTCAGAAAGTTTGAGTTTTGAACAGTTGCTTCAAGTAATCAGTGACGGAAGCCGAAACGTTGAAGGGAAATCTTGTGGAAGTAAGGCTTGGACACGCTGAATATGGTACGGGTAGAGCTGGTAAAATTTCAAAATTTTCCATGCAGTTTTGGGGCTTATACTTAACCACAACTTTTTTTGTACTTGTGGAAGGATTTTCCGCAATTTAACAAAATACTTCTTCCTTTAGTTGTGGTGTTGTAACCGTGATTGGTCTAGCGGGAAGGTTAGTGTTTCTTAAAAATTAACCAAGCTCCCTTTTAGTGTAATACTTATGGTCTTATGCATTCGTATAAACGTCTCATCACACTGTAATCCTCTATCTGGAAACCTTTCATCACAGAATAAATACTATTCTGTGCTTTCATGGTATATTCGTTTTGCCTCCAGTGCATTTCCGTCCGTAAGGCCATAACAATAGTGCATATAAGCATTTGTAAACTCGCGCCTGTTTAATAACAAAATAATATTCACAAGATACACCGCAAAAAAATCCATTTTTCAATTATAACTTTAATTATTTGATAGTTCAAAAGTTTTCTTATTTATGAATTTGGCATTCTGATTCCAATTTTCAAATTTGCACACTATCTCGTTTTCAGATGGTTTACTAAAAGTATGTATTTTTTGGAAACATTAAAAAATAAAAAAATAATGCATTTGGTGAGGGGGTTTTATATTTTTTTTCTAAAAATTACTCAAAGAATCACTCGCTGAACTTAACGACATTACTTAAGAAACACCCTTTATGTAAATAACATATAAGATATTACTGTACCGAAATACATATACAGTGCTGTACAAAATAAAATTAAATTGATTTTTTATTGACGTATATGAACGCAATTATTTAGGTCAGTGTAACACTGAAAAAACTGATTTTACTTCAGATCTAGCATATTTTTAGGCGCAGCAAGAATTTCCAACCATTAATATAGATAAATCAAGTAATTTATAAGCAACCACAGTATACTTGACAAACATCGAATAAATCTAGTAACAAGAATTTCTTTTTTTTCCCACACATCTTAGCAGAAAATAATGTGGCCGCCTTATAAACACTTTTATGAACCCCCACCCCTAAATTTGGGCATCCGGCAAGGGCGTATCCAGCTCAAAACGGAAGGGGGCAGCTTTCTGAATCCAATTTCTTTGGGGGAGGGGAGGACATGGAATAATACACAATTAAAAAAGAAAAACAGTATTTATTAAAAAAATTAATTTTTGTACAGTAGTTTGGGAGGATTAGTTGCAAATTTTCTAACTATAGCTTCTACTAATTCTTCCTTGTTTGCGAAAAACAATAGACGATGAATGCTTAGTATGGCTAACCCATTTAAGCTATTTTCACCAACAGTGCTTCTAAGTTACGTTTTAATTCGGCGAAGAGAGCTGAATGAACGAGATTATTCTAGAAAGCTCCTTGTTGCCACGATCTAACTATACATCCATCTGTGAGAAGTCAGACGAACTACAACCTGTACGTGTATAATATACGTACAGGTTGTAATTCTTACAACTTTTAATAGAGGGCGCGAGGGTCTCTATTACGTAATCGGTTTCTTTCAAAATGTTGACATACCAACAAACAACATATTAATCAATTTTTCAGACATTTCTTGTTTATATTTTTTTCACGTTGGAAGGAGGACAGCTGCCCCCCTCGCCCCAGGATAAGCCCTTGGCATCCGGTACTGCAGAGGCTACTATAATACTACGCCACAGTTCTGATATAACAAATATTGACATTTGATCAAAACTAGAGGCGACTGTTAAAAAGGAATACAGAATTCGCAATGATATATTAAGCGCGCCCGATTTTAGTGGTTTATCTACACAAATTTGGTATGCAGCTGTGGTTTCACGGCAGACATTCATTTTTGTCACATCTGGCAACACCGCGCGTCCACTCATGCGCGCCATAATATCCCCACCCCAATAAATTCAAAAAGTATTGATTATTTTCTTGAATTAAGAACACGCTTATACAAATTAATTTAATACACATCTCACTTAAAAATTACTTAACACAAAAAATACAAATTAAGTGATTTCCATAATGGCATCAAAATTTAATAAGGCTTCCTTCATGGCAGTTTTTTCTTCTTCGGTCTTTAAAGTAGCACACACCTCGTCTACTTTCTTTTGCTGATAGTTTAGTATAAACTTGAAACACTGCTTCATGGTTGCTCCCGTGTACAGAGTGTTCAGACTGACTCTCTTGTTATCCATTACATTGATGCATGGCAAAGAACTGCCAACTAATTTATGTGGGCCATGTCTGGCCTTGATCAAGGCAATTCTAGTTTTTTCGTTGCAGTATTTTGCGAGGAAGCCAGCTTTCGTGGCCGCTATTCCGAAATCGCCGTGCAGCTGCTGAATTTTGGCTAAAATTGAGGTATGCAACGAGGCACGTTTCATGGTAAAAGTATCATCTTTGGCTTGTTCTTGGGGATTTATTTGAATGACTATGTATCTGTATGAAACATAAAACACGAAGAATGGTAACATTAAACGTAAACAAATTATTGGTTTAACTAATGCGTACCTATTTTTGTGTCTAACCATGTTCCTGCTTAGCTTTTTTAGCGTCTAGATGACCTAACCTAAATACAATAACAAAAGTCACGTGCTAACCTGTTGATTATTACAAAAGCGCGAAATTTAAAACTGGCGTTTAATATATCGAACTATTCATATTGCATGAAACATATTTTTATTCTTCCAGTAAGATTTATTAAAGAAATTAAATACATATTATTTAACCTAATAACATTAATGAAAGTCTCGTGGGAATCTGTTGATTTTGACAATGGCGGGAAATTCAATAACTAACATTATTATTCATTGATTTATTTAAATTTAAAACAGAGCTTTATGTTATGTTACTTTTCTTAAGCATGTTTATTTTTAAATACAAATTAGAAGGCGTAACTTAACAATAATTACAAAAGTTACATGCGAACGTACTGGTTTGTGTATTATAAAAAATAAATTTATATAAGTCCAGCTTGTTGATTTTTGACAACCGCGGTAATTTTCCAAACTGAAATTATTATATTGAATTGTTTATGTTTCTGAAACTAGATCTTCTTTCTCCGAATAACTTTTATAATAAGAATAATAAATCTAGATAACATAACCTAACAATATTAACAATAGCCATGTGCAAAAGTGTTGATTCTGACAACGGGGGATTTAAAAATGTACATAATTATGATATTGAATTATTTATATTTAATAAAACAGAGCTGTGATTCTTCCCAATAAAGTTTATTATAAAAAAAATTACACATCAAACTTATATATAGAGACACTGAAATAACATTTTTGTTTATGTTTTTCTAATGTAGGAATAAATCTGCAAAGGAATTGCAATCACCTACAATAATTATAAAAAAGAATTTTTATTGTATCCGAAACTAATTGTATTTTTCTATTAATTTAGATATTTTAATGTTTTGCTTCAAGAATTTAACTTCTAAATGTTTTGAAATAAATCTTTACTAAAATGATTTGCTATGAAAATTTAACATAGCATCTCCGATTCATTTAAAAGCAGTTTTCGAAGATCGTCATTTGAATTAAAACAATTATGTGTTACGGAAAATTCCTTTAAAAGTAGATCTTGGATTAATTACAACTTATTCCAAATGCAGCTAAAGGATTCTTAAAATAGTGTGGGTCATTGGTGTTATCTTATCTGGAATTACTTTTACAGATCCATTACCAGAGAATTAGATTGTCACATAATATTATCAAGGTTACGAATTGTTTTTTAATGAAATAATTCCACATCCTATTAATTATTAAGTTTTAATCCGTAAAATGGCTGCTGATGCATATTTTATTGGTGTCGATGTGGGAACCGGAAGTGCTAGAGCCGCATTAGTTACTGACAAAGGAAAAATTTTGAAAGTGGCAGTCAGAAACATACAAACTTGGAATCCAAAGAAAGAATTTTACGAACAGTCATCGGACAATATTTGGCAGGCATGCACTGTTTGCGTCAAGGTACGTATTTTACTGAATTTTAGTTGCCACAAAGTAATGTAATCATTTAATTATAACTTTGTTGGTGAAACTACAGTTAAAAAATTTATAGCTTCTCTAAAACTACTACAACAGTATCGTGTTGAAATAGTTTTTCGCCTACGTTTCTTGAAATTTAATCGAAGCTTACTCTTAGTTCTAAAAATATTTAAGTCATTTCTGTAGTATCATGCATGATTCTAGTTAGTCAGCAACAAAATCAGCTTGACAACTCTTGGGTCCATATTTGCACAATTAAATGAATAACAATTTGTTACTTTAGATGTAGCACATAAAATGTAAATTGAAGATACCAATGCCGGATGTGTAGAATTAAATTTAACAATTGAAGTCTCATAGTTTTTCCTTTGTTATTCGTGGTCACAATGGCGACTTGTGGGATTGTATAGTGGCAGTGGCACAACTGTTACCTATTGTCCAGGTGGTCTAGATGGCTTGAAATCGGTGTATTGTGGTTGCGCCATGGCTCCTTAGAGCGAGTCGCCATTGCGTAGTCATTACTTCTGAATATTTGCTAAGTGTAATCTGTAACTATAATGCTTTGCATTTTTATAGAGTTGAATGCTTATGGGAAATTTTATTTATAATCTTGATAATAACTTTATCTAAAAACGAGTGTGTTTTTCCGTTAAAATATTTATCAAAACCAGTATTTTTACATTTTTCTCATGCTTTATGAAGAAATAGATTCTTGATTTTCCTCTACACTTACCATTAAAAGCTACTTTAAATTTGACACAATTTAAAACGAACTTGAAAAAATTAACTGGTTACAAGAAGCGCGCTACGTAACATCACTGATAATTAATAATAAGTAATTTTAGGAAGTCATCGATGGAGTTGATCCCAATAAAATTAAAGGCATAGGTTTCGATGCAACTTGTTCATTGGTTGTTTTGGATGTCGAAGGAAATCCACTCTCAGTTAGCCCAACAGGTATAAATAACTTCTCCTGCTGTTTCAAATAAATAATAAAGTCTATTTCGTTGAAGGAGATAATCAGCAAAATGTTATATTATGGATGGACCATCGGGCTTCTACAGAAGCGGACAAAATAAATAAATTACAGCATTCGGTTCTTCAGTATGTAGGAGGAAAAATCTCACTGGAAATGGAAACTCCTAAACTGCTTTGGCTGAAGACTCACTTGAAAAGTGAATGCTGGGACAAAGCCGGGCTATTTTTTGATCTACCTGACTTTTTAACTTGGAAATCTACTGGATGTGAATCAAGGTAAGCACAATAGAATGTCTGTAATTATTACAAGGTAAGGTAAAAAGCGCCAGCGTTTGCGGAAGTTCGGGAGTTCAAATTCCCATTCGATATCTGGCGGGTGGCCTACCCAGTGGCTTTAAATAATTGGATACATGAGTTCGAATGAACAAGCGATAATAAAGCGGTTGCCTTATCTGTGACACCCAACACATCACCACTTGTCATGATTCATGTTCCCTGCCAAATGCCGGATGTAGGAGCAAGGATACGGGAGCTCTGGCTTTCCGCCTTGCAGGCCAAACTCCTTCATGGAGTGTAAAGCGTCTTTCTTTCTTTATTTCATGGGATGTCCTTGTGCCATTACAGCTTCGGACTTCTGGCCTCAATCCAATTCTTCCATGGTCTTCTTTCACCGGCCATATTCTTCATGTCCCCTATCGTTTTACCTCTTTTCTGCCCAATTTCTTTTATTCTGTCTTCTCACTTCTTTCAAGGTCTACCCACTTTTCTTTTAGCGACTCTTCTTGCTTCTATTACCCGTTTTGTCATCCTCTCGTGGTCCATTCTAGTAATATGCCCATACCAGTGTAATTGTCTTTTTTCTATTTTGTTTATTATTGGTTCTTTGTTCGACTTCTTCCATTACCCTTTCGTTGGTCCATCTATCCATTTTAATAATCCCTGCAATTTTCCTCATATACTTCATCTCTATTGCGGTGATTTTCCTCTCGTGTTTTTCTTTCGTTGGCCATGTTTCACTCCCGTAGGGTGGGGAGTACTATCGTGTCGTATACTCTCCTTTTCAAATCTTTCTTTATTTCTTTCTTTCCAAATATTGTATTGTTTAATTGGTAGTATATTCCTGTTGCTTTTTTAATTCTATTTAATAATTCTTAGTCTATCTTCCCTTCATTGTTAATAATTGTACCTAGGTACTCGTACGTTGATACTTCTTCTAATCGCTCTCCTTTACAAAATATACCCCTCTGTTCTTTTACTTCCGATATTTTCCCCTTTTTATCATGATTTTACTCTTTTTAGTGTTTATGCTCATTTTCCTGTTTTCAATTTCTTCAACCCAAGTGTTTAACAGGCGTTGCATTTTTAGCTCCGTGTCTGTCATCTCATAAGTATTATATCGTATGCGTATACTTACCAGACTTTGCATAAACACCGGTTGTAGATCTTCATTGCCTATATTTAATTTTGGTGTTCTGACTTTGCTTTTTTTTGATTATGTCGTCCATATAGACTCAAACTATCTCCCTGCTTCAATCCCTTCTTCATTTCGAAGTCTTCTGATACCTTTCCCTCTATCCTTATTACGCCTACTACTCTGTACATACATGCCTTTAATTACGTTTATTAATTTTTCTGATATATTTCTTTCGTTCCGTATTTCCCACATTAAATCTCTTGAGTCGTTGTCAAAGGAAAGTCTAGGAAAGTTAAGTATAGATTTTGGCCTTTTTCCATCATTTTTCCTATTACTTCTCTTACTATGCATATATGATAATTCGTTTGCCTTCCCTTTCTAAATGCGGCTTGTTCGTCTTCCATTTTATTTTCTATTACTCTTCGCAGTCTTCTCTCTATTATTGTGGTATATATTTTAAATGGGATGGTTGATAGGCAAATCGCTCTGTAATTTTCCATTTCTGTTGTTGCGCCTTTCTTATGTAGAGGTATAATCATGTTTCTTTCCCAATCTTTCGGTATTGTATTTTCTTTCCATGCTGTTTTACATAATATCCATATCCATTCTTTCACTTTTGTACCTCCCCATTTAACCATTTCCGGTGCTATTCCATCCTCTCCACTGGCTTTTCCCCTTTTTAGCTTCCAAATCGCATATTCTACTTCTTCCTGCGTTATTTCGTCCTGTATATTTTCATTTTCAATTGTTTCATTTACTCGTTCTGTCTGTAGTGCTGTATACTCCTCTGTCGTTCCATTGTCATCTTTAAATTTCTCTTCGTAGTGCTTCTTCCAAGTTGCTAGTACGTCTCCACTCTCTATCTTGAGTTGGTTATTATTGTCTCTAACATTCCAAATTCTTTTTATTTTCTTCCCTTTTAATGTTTTAATTGCACTCAAAAATTGTCTATTGTTGTGTTTGAATTTGTCTTCCAGCTCATCACCAAAGTTGTCCCAGCTGCTTGTTCTTTTCCGGTTTGTATCTACTCTCCTTTTCCTGCAAATTTTCTCACTTTCTTCTAATAGCGTTTGCTTTAATATTGCCCATCTTTCTTCTATTTTCGTGATGTTTGCTTCCTCTTCCCATTTATTTAATGTTTCTGTAACTCTGTCTCCATATTTCTTTCTTATCTCTTCATGTCTCAATTTTTCTAACCTAATTCTTTCGTACTTCCTTCTTTCGAGTTCCCCTGTTTTTTCTATCTTTGTTTCTGCTACTAATAATCTGTGGTCTGTATTTAATCCTGCTTTTATCTCCGCCCTTACATCTCTTATTATTTCACTGGTAGGTTTTGTATGTACTATGGAATCTATTATACTTTTTGCCTGTCTCTCTTCTGCTTCAAAAGTATTTCTATCTTCTTTTCTATGTTTGTAAAATTCCTATTAACAAATCGTTGGTTATGCAAAAGTCCAGCATCTTCTCCCATTTCTGTTTTGTATTTTCTCGCCGTACGGTCCCATGCTGCCTAGTCCTTTTGTTTCGTCTTCTCCTATTCTGGCATTCCAGTCTCCCATAATTATTATGTATCTGTCTTTTTCTCTTACTGAGTTACTCTATCGACGACCTTTTGTAGTTCGTCATAAAATTCTTTTACTTTTGTCCTCTCCAAACATTCTGTGGGTGCGTATTATTGTATTATAGCAATTGTTTCTTCTAATACTAGTTCTATATATATTATTCTTGAGTTTATTGCCTCCCATTTTATTATTTTCTTTTCCATGCCGTATTTTCCTATGATAGCTGCTCCCTCCTTTCTCACTTCCCCACTGTTTGTTCCAGAATATCTGAGCAGGTAACCATTCTTCAGATCTATTTCTCCCTGTAAAGCCTCATCATTATTAATAGTTTATTGATGGGGTGGTAGCTTAGTTGGCATAGCGATCGTTTTCTGAGCAAACGTCGATTCTAGTTTAGGTTCGAAACTCCAGCAGTCAAGGGCGTATCCAGGCGGGAGGGCAAGGGGGGCGAGCGCCCCCATTCCAAGGTGGAAAAAATTTAAAATAAAACAGGAACAATATAAACAACAAATTTCTGAAAAATTGATTAATAGGTTGCTTGTTGGTATGTCAACATTTTGAAAGAAACTAATTACGAAATAAAGACACTCGCGCCATCTATTAAAAGTCATAAGAACTACAATCTGTACGTGTATTATACACGTACAGATTGTAGTTCTTATGACTTCTCACAGATGGATGCATAGTTAGCTCGTGGCAACAAGGAGCTTTCTAGAACAATCTCGCGTTATTTCACGACGCATCTACAACGAGAATATTCCAGAAGCTATTTACCTCGTACATATATAGGAGCGCGCGCATTTCGGTTAGAGTCAGTGCAGTTACATTCACAAGGCCACAAGGGTGTGCAATTTTTACGACGTTGTTTCGTGCCATCTACTTTATTACAAATTATACAAAAATTGATAATAACCAGTTTTTTGGCAAGGATGGTAAGTATTGACGTTTATTTGGGTATCTACATTTGCATGTGTCCACACCAACGTTTAGTAAAAGATATATTTTATTTTTTGCAGTGAATTTAAAGCGAAAGAAATGTACCAGCACCATCAGCAGCAGCGATGAGGGCAAGGAAGTACAACCACCGGCTGCTTCAGACATTGCGACTGCGAGGCCTTCTTTTATGGTTCAAATCATGGTGCCAGACAGTGAAAGTAAAACTGAAGACAATGGTTGTCATGAAGATGATATTGGAAATATCGTCGGCCTGACGACCACGGTTTATAAAAAAACATCTTCAGGAAAATGACTGGGACCTTCGAAAAACTACGATTTTGCGGCAGATGCCAAACAAGAAGAAATGCAAAACATTCATCGTCAATGGGTTTTCGCAAACAAGGAACAATTAGTGGAAGCTGCAGTTAGAAAATTTGCAACTAATCCGCGCAAACTACTGTTCAAAAATTAATTTTATTAATAAATAGTGTTTTTCTTTTGTAATTGTGTATTATATTATTGCATGCCCCCCCCCCCATGTAAGAAGTTGAATTCAGAAAGCCCCCCCCTTCCGTTTTGAGCTGGATACGCTCTTGCCAGCAGTACCAAGTAACTGTAGCGTATAAAAGTCTTGTGCTACAACACACCACATACAATTTCCCAATCCAATTTTTGTCGACGTTAAACTGTAGGTCCCCCGTGTGTCTACCTTAGCGCTGAAAAGAAACACGTTGCAGAGAAGTGGCCGATGCGCAACAGTGGGACGAAAAAGGCTGTTGATGATGCATTGTTTATTGCACCTGTTTTTTATACTTTTAGATCTTTGTGCTCTTTAGTTTGTAAATGGACATGTGAAGCACACTCTGACGGCACTGTTGGATGGAATCGAACTTACTTTACCGAAGTGGGTTTAGAAGACTTACTTGAAAACGATTGTCAGAAAATAGGCTCTCAAATATTTACCCCAGGGTCCCCTGTAGGAAATGGGATCTCTGAACGTGCTGCAAAAGAGTTAGGTCTGAAAGTTGGAACTCCAGTTGGGACATCCCTTATAGATGCACATGCTGGCGGTCTTGGTTTGATTGGATGTGCAGCAGACAATGTTGATACTGATTTTCAAACTAGATTAGGTTGGTGTAAATAATAAGTACTTTGTGTAAATACCTACTTCGAGGAATTAATTCTTATCGAGTAATTTTTTTAAATATAGGTCTCATTTGTGGAACATCTACTTGTCACATGGCTGTATCCTCGACACCTGTTTTCGTACCGGGAGTTTGGGGCCCTTACTATAGTGCAATGATTCCAGGGATGTGGTTGAGTGAAGGTGGTCAGAGTGCTACTGGGAAGCTGCTCGACCACATAATTGAATCTCATCCAGCAACTGCTGCAATTAAAGCAAAGCTTGGCGATGTGTTAGTTTCTTGGTATA
The DNA here is from genome assembly GCA_014611495.1 of Limonius californicus. NCBI lineage: Eukaryota > Metazoa > Arthropoda > Insecta > Coleoptera > Elateridae > Limonius > Limonius californicus. The sequence goes on along the minus strand of JABXWE010042413.1, from coordinate 5,162 downwards.
AACATATCTTCTGTTATTTGTTTCGTAATTCTTTGCAGGCACATACAGAAATATTTGAGCGGTTTATTAGAAACTTTAGCAAAGAAAAAAAACTTGAAGTCTGTTGCATTTTTAACTCAAGACTTGCATGTGTGGCCTGATTATCATGGAAATCGGTCTCCTGTTGCTGATCCTACTTTAAAGGGAGCTGTAGGTATTTACTGAATATATTATGTCGAATCTTTGTTAGCATACGCTTATTACTCGTTGATTATGCAACCAAGTATATAAGCAAATATTAATGTTACGTATATAACACTGAACATTATGCAATTATGCAGAATTGTATTTTCTTCTACCGATTTGAAGGTTAGGATAATTGACCAAAATTTAAATCGGTTGGCAATCAAATAAGGAAGATACAAGGTTGTGAAGGTGAGAAGTGAAACACTGTATATATTTTTTTAATTATATACCAAACCATGTTTAAGTATTGCAATTTTAGGGTTGCTCTTACTTTCATTCTATTTCTAACTATTAATGGCAATTTTTCTGACTGTCCTTGTTATCGAGTTATTGATAAAAAAGTAAATAATAAGTTTTATCGCACGGTTGCTTCAATTAGTTGTGTTACATAATTCAATTAGGTGGCTACGGTAATGTTAAATTTTATGAATCGTTCTGTCATACTAGTAAATAGCATTATTTTCACTTCTTTCTCCTTTTTGTGTTGAAAATGTTACCACCCCTATGCAAAAACTATAAGACGTGTAGAAAAAAGATTACTGGAAAGAGGTAATTTAAATCCTCGAAAAACTAGGAAGGACGTAAACCTTCATTAAGCGTCTATCAAGAAGAGCAAGTTCTTGAATTTTTATGAGGCGGAACCAAGTACAAGTCTTCAAACTTATTTATTCTTTAAAAATAGGCCTTATACGCCCGTAGCTTTGGTGTGAGTCAAGGCTAAACTAGTTTGAGCTATGCACAACAGGGCCCGACTCTGTAGGTTACCATGTTGGTGCGTAACCGTGCTTAATCTGACTGTTGGGTGGATGTTTTAATGAGGAGTGCCACTAATATGATCCCCAATGGCATATGGAGACCGGGACCCAGTACACATCACTCAGGGAATTAGAAAAATTTGGAGCATTTGGACGATTACACCCAAAGCCGGACCTTCTTACTACTGAGCCATCCCCGCCCGTCATATTATTAAGGTAAAATGGGTCTATTTAGGCCTCAAAAAGTTCAAGTTTTGCAATGTGGGGATAGGGACCTTCGAATCAATTATTGTAGATAGTTGCTACATAGCATAAATAATGATCCACATTTTATTGAAGAGATTCTGTTGATTGATGAATCTACATTTATTGAGATGGGTATCATAAATAAGTACTTATAACCTGCATAAATGGAGGAATGAGAATACTCACTTAATACTCAAATGATCTTATCAAAGACAATAGTCTTCTTCTTCTTCTTCTCACACCATCTCCCTTCGAAAGTTCGCGATTCAAATAGCCATTATTGTTTTAGATTTCAATTGATGTGCAGCCGAACCATCGGCGTAGATCTTTCAGCCACGAGTTCTGCGGCCTTCCGACTGATCGTTTCCCCTGGATTTTGCCTTCAATAAATAAGTTGGAGAAGTTCTTATCCACTCCCTCTCATGATGTGACCTAAGTATTGAGTTATCCTTTCCATAATTGTGAGCAGTAATTCTTTCTGCTCCTTCATGCGAGTGAGTACTTCGACGTTAGTCACTCTTTGCATCCATGACATCTTGAGCATGCGTTTGTAGAGGTACATTTCGAAGGCTTCAATTCTTTTTTCCATGCACGTGTTAAGGGTTCAGCTCTCGCACCCATAGAGGAGTAATGGTAACACATAGCATCTTAGCATACGAATTCTCAATTCTAGGCTTAGGTGCGGTTTAACAAAGAAGTTCTTCATTGTGACGAATATTTTAATTGCCTCTTCGATTCACGATTTTATTTTATTTTATTGGCAATGGTGAGTAAACATTTAGACTGGATTATTCCATAATAATATAATTGGTCCACACATTCTACCTAACCGACTTACTTCGGCTTTGTAAGCTTCAATTTAGAACTGAAAATTTACCACTGCTATTGCGCGATGGAGTTCCATAAGCAGTTAGAGTAAATTGTTGGTTTCAACATAATGGCGCACCGTCACATTATGGAAAACAAGTGGGAAATTTACTAAATGAAAATTTCCCTAAGAGGTGGGCCCACACCATGGCTTCCTGGATTGCCAGATCTGAATCAGTTGGATTTCTTTTTCTGGGGCCATTTAAGAAAAGAACGTTTACTGCAAACTGTTGTGAATCCTGAAGATGTCATAGAGCGTATTTACTCTTTGCCAGTTAACGAAAACGTCCTGCAGAGGGTTCGCGCTTTTCGTGATAAATCGAGCGAATGTTAGCCTTGAAGTAGGAGGCAAACACATTTTGTAATAGCAGATGTGGACAATATCTTTTTTGCTAATATTAATTTAAAATTTTTGTATTTAATCAATAACTCGATAACGAACAAATGGAAAAATCCACACTCGTAATTTTCGATTTGTTTTAGCCCCCTGAATGAAATCTCATGTGCGTCAATTTTGAAAAACCGTGTATATTGTTATTAATTTAAAGAGTGCATTAAATTGCACGACAAAATTGTTAATATATGCGCTTATATATGCAGAGATTTTTTGGAAAATATACATATACTTGGGCCATATATGCAGCAAAAAAATGCAAAAATAACAAGAATAATTAATAAAAGTTGTAAACTCAAGTATAATAATTATTATTGGACAAAATCAACAAATTCAGTCACTAATTAACTTACTCGTATTATATATAAAAACTAAGTTTAGAACTATTAGTCTAAGAACTATTTCTAAAATAATTTATGATTAGAAGTTATTTGAAGAATTACATCTTTAATACCTTCAAAATTATCGGCGTAAAAAATTGCTGCTTCTAACCATGTACCCCATCTTGTAATTATCGGATCGGGAGGCAATGGAACATTTGGAAGTCGCTCCTTATAAAACTGGTCTCTCAAGGGGGTTTTTAAAAATATTTTTTACGTTAGTAATTAAATCGTTAATAAGGGAAAATTGATTCCTAATACTTTCGGCTACACGATTTAAACCGTGAGCTAAGCAAGTTACATGAATGATGTAAAAAAATTTTAAATTTTGCGCTGCTCTTTCCAATTATGGGACATCGTCGGACAACATGAGTAAACTTTTTTCACAGGGTACACTTTCGGGTAAAAACAAATTTGACAAACCTTCCTGCACAAATCGAGCAATTGTTAAATTATTTGGTTTTTGAAGTTGTTTGGAAGCTATTGAATATGATTTGCTTAAAATGTCTTCATGAAGAATTCCTACCCACTAATTGTCTACTTTCAGACATTGTTTCATTATAACAAGAATTTACCAAATTTTTGGTAAGGTGCTGTGACGCCTAGTTAATCGACGGCGACAACAAAAGTAGTTTTACACACTACAAGCTATTTATATCGAAGCATCAAATTTCTAAGCAAGGTCCAGGTATCAAGGGTTCGACTAGCTGCAGTCGAAGAAGGGTGGTTCGATCTAAGCCTAGGCGCCACCTGTTTAAAAAAAAAGCCTTTCCTCCTCGAAGATAACTTTGGGTAAACAGGAACCTTCCTGGATGTGAACTTACCTTGCTTGGTAGTACTAAACTTATTTTTCAGGACAGAATAAAACACAATCGTAATTGACAGATTTCCAAAATGTAATAATCGAGTAAAATAATTAATCAATACAAGCAAAAGTATATACAGATCTTGACAAAACAATTTGCCACTAATGAATGAAGCATGAAAAAAATCAGGATCACAACCCCAAGTTGCATATATGTACATAAATTTACATTCATTAACAAAATGAACGGACCACAGTACGTTACTGTCTCTGATTTAATTTTTATACAGAGCTGAACCAAAATTTCTAGGGAATACAATAATGCGTAGATCAAGTTTAAACTTAGGAAGCAATAATCCACTTGTAAAAATATTAACCAAACCACCGAATTCCCGTCTAGTATCTACGGTATCGCGAGGCCTCGTATACGCAATAACTAGATTAATTACCCAAAATTATTGGTATATGCGCACGGATAATTATAAACTTACGCAAAATTCCCCCTTACTTTTGAACTTTAAATCAGAAATGTAATCTCGTAATCTGCAGACCATTTAACAAGTTCTCAGAGTACATAAAGTTATTATAATATGAACAAGAATTTTCCAAATAAAATATTGAACTTAAAAAAATAGTCGAGTATTTATTATATTTCAACATAAATATGCCTACGCAAATAAAACGAGTTGTAGTTATTCGTCTTCTGATGATTCTCGAAATTTCGTGGAATTATCAACCCAATGCATGAAAGTTAAAAAGTTGGCTAACAGACCTTGAACGTAGATTGTCCTCACACAATGGACTCGCTTTACACACCTGCTACTCAACCCATGCAACGCCGATAAAGATGTTCCTGCACTGGAATTATCGGTCTCGCGGATTTTCCCACGTCGTTTTAAATTCGAATCGGTTTCCGGATGTTTCCACTCTTCCGGCTGGTGTTTGATGCCTAAATAAATTCAACTGTCTTAGAAAAGAAAAAGGTGGAATAAGGACCTTCCTAAGCTTAAATTGGCAGAAGAAAAACTCTCCAAGAGTGCACTATATTAGGATTTCTCCCGGGGAAAATTTACTATCACTCTACCGTGTTTAAGTTTCCCCTAATCACTTGAAAATTCACAAATTGGAAGAATCTTCCGAGTCGTAACGACCTTAAAAAAAATTCAAGTCTGCACTTCTTGAGAATTGAATACGTTCTCCTTTTAATCCAACTTCCGCAGTCCGAGAATCGAAAGTTCACGATCGATGCGCAGAACTCCATACGAGAACCAATTTTTGAATTCGAAAACCCGAAGTATGCCGTCCAAAACGCTGTAATGGGAATACACTTTTGATTTACACTATGCGTCAGAAGTCACACGTTACAGTGCTTTCGTCGGGTACAGTTTGTTTACAAATTTTTTGTAAGAACGATTTTAAATTAACATTATTTAATTTCGATAACGGTATATTAGACGAAATTGATGTCTTACATAACTCCTTATTAAATT
>JABXWE010042411.1:0-22107 GCA_014611495.1 Limonius californicus | reverse complement strand
TACGCAAATATTTCATTTTTAAAACACAGGAAACCCAAATGATACCTATCAACAAAATTATTTTAAAAACAAGAAGGAAAGAAAAGGAAGGTCGGTTTTGTTGGGTGATTTTACTAATCCTTCTATTTGAATTTTGTAACGTCATACACTTTTGAAGATACTCGATGATGTATGTCTAGTTGCATATTCAAAAAAATCCAAGGGCCGGTTGAGAAATTTTTCGTCACTCCTTACAAGCCTTAATGACTAACTTTTAGCCTGACAAATTTAACACAGTTGTCGCGCCCTAGTGTCCCGCGCCCTAACGGTCCGCGCCCTAATGTCTACGCGCCCGAACGGTCCGCGCGCTAACAGGTCGCGCCCTAATGTCCGCGCACCCTAACGGCCACGCCGTAGTAAATATTAGCTACCCATTGGAAAAATGAAACTTAATATGCTGCATCGAAAACTGGAAGAAAATCCTGTTAGCATTTTAGACTTTGATGTTTAGATTGCAAAAGGAGCTATTTGTCCGAAAATCTATTAACAGCAGTTTGCCTCGGTTTATGTTAAATTAATAATTAATCCAGCAGTATCTGCAACGGCTGTAAGAATTGTACCTGCAATAATTACAGTGTCGTCTGCATATCTTATATTGTTGACTAGCCTGTGGCTGATTTCCATTCGATTTTCAGAGTATTCTAAGACTGCTTGGAATATTTTTTAAGGTAGAAGGTGTAAAACAGTGGTGACAGAACAGCTTTTTATTACTTGTTTTAGGTGTTTTAAGTCTTACTCTCGTTTTTCGTAAAAATTTCACATGAGCATGATACCATTTCTGTTCAGACTAATGGTACTTGAGATGTGTAATAGCATTTCATGTTTTATGCGATCAGGATGTTTAAGGTAATCAATAAAAGGCAAATAGTTATCATTTCATATATCTCTATATATTTGTAGCAAAATGGAATACATAAAGCCTCTCCCTTAAGAAGTCCACCGTGAAAATCCTGTAGATCTGTTTGTATTTCCTGTGTATTATCATCTTTGGAAGCAGAACAAACTTTGATTTTAGCTACTACTGCATACTCCTGGATTCATGTACTCGGTCGAGTAAGTTTGTATGTTTGTGTAATCGCTCAATGGCTGATTCTCCTACCTGCGCTCTACCAGTATATAGTAATAGCGGCTTGTAATTGATTATTCTGGACGATTTTTTGGCGATTTCTAAGGATATAGACGTTTGGAAAGCAGCCGAAACCACTGCTTAGCTATTATCAAACTATCACTCTTAATAGGATTGATTGGAGATAGTGACTTCAGTAAATACATTTTGGGAAACCCTATAGCACCACGATATTTAGAACTAAGCTGCCATCTTCAATAAGAACTTGGACAAATTAAAGTAACTTGTCTGAGGAATACAATTCAAGTCCGATGTCATTGGGTTTGAATTGTTGGCTTATCAAAGTTTATTTATCATTCTTAAAAGATGTGTGTCTCTTTTTCTGTTTCTATTTTCCAGCCCATGTTAAGTTAGCATATCTTTAAGCCGTCCTCTCCGTATAATAAAATTTTATTTAAGTAGCCTATGAGTATAACGAAATCATTTTTACTAATGTATTATTTTAGTTGTTTTATTTGGACATACAAAGTAATTATTTCGATGGAAAGTTTCTCTTCTGTGTGATTATAATTGCCATCATTGTTTGTTTTAAGAAAGTTTGTAAAGTAATCTTTTCTGTGCCGACTATGCTGTCATTCACCTTACACCCGCTTATTAAAAAATAAATCTTAATAGAAAAAAATTTTGCTATAGATCTGCACTGGGTTCTGTTAAAACCGCTGTCTTTTTCCTATTATCATATTAGACCATTTTCACGTAGTTTATCCTGCACCTTAATCCCGTTGTAAATTTAATATTAGAAGAAATTTAAAGAAACGTTGTTTATGAGTAATATACCATACTGTCTAAGAAGATTAGTGATCGACTATTAAAACTCACAACAGTTTTCGAGATTATTAAAATATGAGCTCATAATTCATTAACTGTAAATTCTGTTACAATAAGGAAGAACAAAAAATTGTAGCTCATCATCATCATCATCATCATCATCATCTGACATGGAGCTGACTCGAGGGTCACTCCTGGATTACACCAGGCCCACCCCATGCCAGTAGGTGGGAAGGACTCTTTAGGTATGCCGGTGTTTTGTTTGTCCCTCTCCAATGATGTATTCCACGTGTAGGATGGTCTTCCGATCTTCTTTTCTTCTGTTTGCATGGCATACGCTTGCTGTAGAGGATGGTTGGTAGGTCTTCTTAGAATATGTATATGTATTTAATTCTTCATGTAGTAAGCCGTTTAGTTATTGTTTTCCCTTCTAGAATTCCTTGTGCAGTCGAAGTGTTTTCTTCCCCTGTTGTTAGTTGAAATAGTTAGTATTTTCTCTTCCATACTTCGAAGTGCCATTCTGTTGGCTTTCGTAATTGCGATGGTTTTCAATCCGTATAAAGTAGTTGTGGCTATGATGGAATTGTATATTATCTTCTTTATTCCGTTTGGTAGTTTGTGTTGTAGTATTTTAAATTTACATTTTAAAATCTTAAAATTTTTAAATATTGTAAATTCAAAATCAAATTAAATAGAATTAAATAAGTAAAATTAGACTAAATTCGATTAAATAAGGCTAACGTTTACAATTCATTTATTAAGTTAAGAGGTTACAATTGCCTACCCCAGTGCGAATTTATGAACTCTATCTGATTCACAATTAAACGCAATAGTTTTACACGCAATGTAAATCCAGAATCTAATGTTACTTAATTGCACGAGTTCAAAATCGACGTATTTACTCTGCTTATTAACTACCCCCCACTGCGAATTTTTAAACACTGTCTAATTGACAATGAAATACAGTAGATTTACCAGCAATGAATAACAAAAGTCAAGTTTTACTATCTTGCATGCGTTCAAAATCGACATATTTAGTAAAAGTGCCCCTTACTCTCTTGGAAATTTGGTCCAAGTCGGCTTGTGTTATCCGCGATTGAAATTTATGGCCTTATTTTGGTTGCGACGACTTATTTGTCGACCCGCAAGGGTTCCTACCTGCTAAACCTACGCTGTCCCCTTGTACTACACTTTCATGTACTTGTTACAATATCCTCCATGTTGATTATTATATACATATATATATATATATATACAGTGTGTCTCACTGTAGACTGCACCACCCCAGAACTTTGTTTATATATTACCGATTAAAAAAATTTCTTTTTTCTGATTATACCTCTCACTAAACTGTAATTTAAGGGTATGTTACTTTCCCTTCACGGTGAAATGCTAGCCTACTACGATTTAAAATAAACATCAAAATTGTCGTATTAGGGATTTTTTTACAACAAAATAAATTTTTTTAATAAAAATTGTTCAGAATCGCTCAAATAAGCTAAATCCAAAATTTCATTACAAACAAAAAATATTGAAAATTTTTTTCCGTAAAGATTAATTTTCTAGAAAAAAAAATTTTTTCAATATTTTTTAATTGTAATGAAATGGATTTAGCTTATTTGGGCGGTTCTGAACAACTTTTATTAACAAAATTTTGTTGTAAATAAATCCCTAATACGATTTCTTCAATTTTGCTGATTATTTTAAATCGTAGTAGGCTAGCATTTCACCGTGAAGGGAAAGTAACATACACTTAAATTACGTTTAGTGAGAGGTATAATCAGAAAAAAGAAATTTTTTGAATCGATAATATATAAACAAAATACTGGGGTGGTGCAGTCTACAGTGAGACACACTGTATATATATATATACATATATTAGATCCGACTAGACTACAATACAAGACTACTTGGTCACTTAGCTTTTTTCTACTTTTTCCTACTTCCTCCCTCGTTATTGCTGGCTTTTCCGCTATTTGATCGGTCAGCCGATAAAGCAGGTGATCGCAGGTTCACTTGAATGATTATACACCCTCCCTACACCCGCTTGGCGATTTCCTCACGCACTAAACGCGGGTACGTATCTCAAAGATCCACCGAATAAACTTATTTGCAGTTGTTTTTTAAACTCTTAAGCGGAGAACTGCTAGACGCGTCTATACTTCACGGCAGCCCGGCTCGGACCCGGAAGAACAAAAAATTGTAGCTCAAGCAGATTAATATTTAGATAAAAGGAAAAATACGGTTAACTGTAGAAATATTTGGTACAACAATTACACATTGGATATTGTTTACATATTGTGTAGGACTTTTTCGGGCTAAAATAACTGTTTCACCTCGGAATAAACAGCCGGATGTAATACTGCGAGTATCCTTTCATTTTTGTACGAGTGTAATTGTTTCTGGAGTCGCAGAAAGCGTTTTGCGTCTTGAATCAACTTCATCCCGAAGGCGTTCAATTGGATTTAAGACAGGAGCTCAGAGCAGACCAGTTCATGACTTCAATCAAAATAGTTTCTTATTGGGGCGCTGCGTGCGGTTGTATTATCTAATTGAAAAAGGAATCTAGTACCTATGACTGCAGAAAACGCATGGTCTGCAAGAATCTCTCCTGCATTCTTCGCATAATTTAGCCTTCTTGCAACTACTACGAAGTCAATTGTGTTGTGTGGATTATGAATGTTCACCTTCCCTTGACCAGCCCTTCGATAAAACGCTTCCTACGACAAACTCACATTCGAACTAAACCATTACAACAAGTAAAGCAAAATTTAGGCTCATCCGAAATGAGGATACAGACCAATGGTCTATATTCCAGTTTATATATATAATAATATATATAATTCTAAAACGAACGTTAGTCTTGCTTTTCTATGCTCCCGAATTAAACCCCGTTTGCGGGTTGACGTGTTGCTGGATATCAAATGATTTTTCCGCGATCTATTTTTCGTGGTATGTTTTGAAGCTTGGATTCCAGAGGCACTCTGGAGCTCGTTTCTGATGTCTCTTAGTAAAGAAGTGTGTTTACGTACAGCACTATTTACGAAAAACTAGTCTTACCGAAATGTGTTTTGGGTTTTCGGCCCTGACCCTATCTACCACGTAGATTTCTAACGCCGAAAACTTTTGCAGGATAATGGAAACTTCTACATTCTATCAAAATAATAACTACTTTTGCAACTTCAACTTCCTGTTTTATAACGTAAGTTGTAAATATACTTAGTATGACATCTATATTTAATAATCGAAACCAATTTTAAAGTGATGATGTTTAACTCCTTTAGCGCAGAAGACTCAATCATCGTCAATTCTAAGAATATTGTCACAGAGTACGACGTAAGAAATGCCTTTGTACTAAGAGAGTTTCAATGTGATATATACGAAACAAATCTCAAACCAAGTATATAATCAAGGTACAACATTTTTAATAAAGATTGGCAAAATTCTCTAAAAATATTCGGTAGATCAATTTTCTTCAAAATTGTAATACAAATATCACATTTCACTTGTTGTGTAGCGGCTTCAATACATCTGGATTGCTGTCACAAAAAATTAATACTCAATGTTTGTGAATTCACATAACCATAATTATAAAATGTTAAGTCAAGCAACTCGTCGATATGCGATAGTAATCCTGTAAGAAAAAAACATGCGCCTGTTATAATCTTGCAACAACAATTCTTGAAAACATTATTCTATACAGCAACAATTAACAATCATTTTTCATTATTTACGGTAACTTCCATAGAGCAGCACTATATTTTCTGAAAATTGTCTAAAATACACAGTTGACTAGTTGGCCACACGTTGCTTTATACGTTCAACTATCTTTGCATTATAAATGTTAGTCTGCTACTTCCAGATTTACGAGATACACTGCTTGAGTACAACTAACCCTTATTGCTAATTTTTTAAATTCAAGGTGGTAACACCAAAACATTGGAATGGTTGTGCATAAACCGCTGTTGCCATGTTGTTATCATGTACTAGAATCTATAATTTACATTCAAAAAATATTTCATTAGTATTGATTCTACTGTAAATATTTATTATTAAAATGTGGTCATTGAATAACATTTTACAGAATAGGCCCTGATGCCCTGTGCAATTTTCAAACTACAAAAACTGTCTAAGGAAATAAAGTATCGGAGAATAGCGTGGTAGTGATGCATCTTATTTAGGAAACACTTTTTGTTTATAATAAAATTTTTAAAACCCTTTAAAAAAATATATCAACAATTTGTATTAACGGAATAAATATGCAATCCCCTATTCAAAATTCCGTCGATATTAAAAAAAAATCTGTATGTCATAACTCCAACATCGTTAAATAAAAATATCGTACTCGTAGAAGATACTCATCGACTAGGTACATGTATTTGAAAGATTTTTTAACAAAACAGGTATAAACGATAAAAATTCAGTTTTACTTTTGGATTTTCATGCTACAGTATTAAAACGCAATTAATTAATTTATTTATTTTGCAAATGATTAATTTTACAATTTTCAATTTTGGCTTCTAGGAGTTAGCTGAAATATACGGAATATAACTTATTAAAACAGTGATTTACTTTATTTTCGCAAATAACTCTGGTACTGCATTTGCAGACAGAAATTTTGGCTCACATGTCAAAATAATTTACTAAAAATATTACTTACAAATTATTGTTTACTGGTAATTATTACAGCTCCCTGCAAAGCTACATCCTCCTATTACGCATTTAGAACATTATATTCTACAGCAAACCTTCAAATAAAAACACACTTTGTTACAACATATGCTTACGTAAAACCAGTAGATACTGCAATATTGTCACCATAGTGATTTGAAAATCAAAACATTGAAACATACACGATTAGCGCAATAAAAAAGAATAAAAGATGCCATATCTTTACAGAGCTAATTAACGACCTTAGTATGTAACTTATGCTTATTGTTTGGTATAAAGAGTTCAAACAAGTGCAAAGTAAATCTCGCAACTAGATCAAGGACACGATTAATGCACTACGGTATTTTGGAAATGATAACGGAATCTGAGGTCGAAAGGTTGCGTTTGAGTTACTATATAATCACCTTCTGCCCTGAGTTCGGCACTTCAGTGGTCCAGCTACAGAGTCAAACATGGCCAAGTTCGCAGTTGTTATCCTCGCCGCTTTCGCATTCCAAGTAAGTTTTCCATTTTAAATAATCTAATGTTGTTAACTTTACAAACGTATTCTTACTCCGATGATCTAACACACATTTTACATTTTCAGGCCGCCTCCGCAGGCGTGTTTATGCACCAAGGTTACCAAGGCTACCAAGGTTACCAAGGTAGGACTTTGGGAGATTACGAATATGGACTCCAAGTCCCAAGCTGGAATCTCCATTTCCACGGTTACCCAACTGGAAAGTTCGATGCTCTCTTCGGACAACTCCAAACCGTTGCCCAAGACTTGACCGTATCCTTCCAAAGGGCTCTTCCCAACGACCGTCTTGTGACCAAGACTCACGTCTGGCAAAGCCGTGAACTCGCCTACTACATCGATGCCATCATCGAACGACTCCAAGCTGAGGTGAGTGGATATCTTTATTTATTTCTATTCGGGTTGTTCTGGCTAATATGGGTGTAAAAATATAAACAAAATTTTCCCGTAAATAAAATTTCAGTAGAAAGATTGAGTGGCAAATGTATTTAACAATGATAAGTTCTCCTTTTTATTTTTTTTACTGAGGGTGCATTTTAACGTAGGAAAAGCATTTTTCTACAAAGAAAGCAACATTTCTTCAGAGATTTGGTTATTGATTATTTTTGGTTAACAATAATCCGTATATACCTACTTGTATTCTCTCTATTGCTCAGGTGTACAAAGTATAACTGCATTATAATTACATTTTATTTGTAGACCTACAATTACAATGGACAAGTTACCATTGTTCTTGAACAAGTCATCGCTGAACTCCGTGACATCCAAATGCAATACCACCAAATTGCCGCTTACACCACCGATGTCTACGCCGTCAACCAAATGAAAAACGAATTCTACATGACCGTGCAACGCACTGTTGCTCAACTCGAAAAATTGCTTCGTTTGGTCCAAGCAGATTTTGAACGTAAGTTGTTATTTATTATGCATTCTTACACTCAACTGCATTGTCTCTAAGATTTAGACCATTATAATAATTTAATAATTGTGATTTCTAGAAAGCCAAGGTGAACTTTACATGATCGTCGAAACTTTGGTCGCCGACTTCTTGTACGCTTTCCAAAACATCTACAGCCACGTTCAATACTACGGCGCTTACGGTCAACAATCCCCCAAACAATTGGTTTTCCAAATCCAAGAAATTACCCAAGGTTTGATTGGATACCTCCAAGGTGTTACTCACTTCGATGGACACCGCAAATACGCCATCTACGAATACGTCCAACATGTTGGAGCCATCATGACCAGAATGCAAGAAGTAGAAGTAAGTCAGCATTTTTTCCCACAATCCCTCATGTTCTAATGTTTTCTACTTTAGCGTACCTACGGAAATGTTGAAATCGACGCCATCTTGCAACACGCCTACGGTAAACTCCGTCGCGTTCTTGTACCTTTCATGCAAATGATGAACACCGAAAACATGCAAAACGTAGAAGCTATCCGCATGGAACTCATCAAGGAACTCCAATTTGTCGCTGAAGCTTTCGAAAGATTCGCTCTTTACACCCATGCTGGAGAATACCGTGAGTCCTCCACCTTTACTTTTTGCAACAGGAATTAATTTATTTATTCTTTTGTAGAAACTTTCTTCTTCGAAATTCTTGGTGATTACCTCTACGCCATCCAACACTTCAGGATGCAAATTCAAAGCGGATACCAAAGCTACTACGGTCTCTACCACAGTGGATTCTACGGCCACACCGAATTTCCAGGATTCTTCGGCAAGTACGGACACCAAGGCCTTTACAAATACGGAGGACTTTACGGTCAAACCGGATACGGATACGGATCCTATGGAAAATACCAAGGATTCGCCAAATACGGCCAAGATCTTAAACAATTCGAAATGGAAATCCAACCCCTCATCCGCAATCTTCACCAAGTCTTCCAAACCGTTTCCTTCCATGATATTACCGCTAAACAAGCCTTCAAGCACTTGATCCGTGAATACGCTCAACAACTTGAATTCATCGTCGAAAGGTTCCACCAATACGTAAGTGGAACGCAACTTTCTTATAAGCAGTTTTGTAATTCTGTTTCTTCTTGTAGGTTTATTACAGCGCTGAAACCGACGTGTACATGTACCAACAAGTTGCCCAAAACTTGAGGCAATACGTCTTGGCTCTCAAACAATTCTACTACGGCGAATACTCCTCCGTTGAATTGAGCACCCAATTCTACATGTACGTTCAAAAGATCGCCGCTGAATTCGAAAAGCTGCTCAGTGGATTCGAATGTAAGTTGCTGCATTAATCGTTTGCATAACAAATATAACGTAAATGTTTAATGGATCTCATATGATCTATGTTCACTAATATTCTGGAAGTCGGGAAATATATATAAGTAATCTATTGCTAAATAGAAATGCTTCAATGCAAATAATAAGTCTTCGTGTTTGTTTATAATTCTCGCCTCATTTAGCATTAATTTAGCGTACATCTTACATCTTAATCATCATTCTTTTAACTTTCAGACACCCACGGTAACTTCTACTATTTTGTTCAACAACTTGTTGCCAAGTACATGGCCGCCACCTACCATATGTACAGGATGATCGAAAGCTTCAACAACTACCCCCAATCCCAATATGGATATTACGGACCTTACGCTCGCCAATACTATGGTGACAACTACTATGGTGGTAAATACGACCAATACTATGGACAACAATACGGTTATGGCAAATACGGACAACAATACGGATTCGCCAAATACGGACAACAATACGGTTTCGGCAAATACGGACAACAATATGGATTGGACAAATACTCCTACGGACTTACCGGTCTTAGCCAATACGGAAAGGGATACGGATATGGTTACCAAAACCAATATGGATACCAACACGTACCTTCTTTCTGGGCCCAATACGCCATCCGCGCTTATTAAAGACTGTATACTGCACTTTTGTAATCTGTATTTTTTAAATTGGAAATGTAGTTGTACTACAATTTTTGTTTATTAATTAAGAATAAAGCATTTGTAACTATAATGAGGTTTAATTCGTTTCCGTCTACTGACGTGTTATACTGCTCTTCAAAATCTTACTACCTAAAGTAGAGATCATTTACAGCTAAAGAAGGATATACGATGTTATGCTAAACGCTAAACCATGGAAATTAAGCAGAATTGTGTTCTGCATATGTGGCTCTTTCAGTGATCCTTTTTATAGGTATCTGCCAAATAATCAATAAAACTTAAATCAGAAACTTCCTTCCACATAAATCTAAAAAATTAAAAACTTCTGTAAAAAAAAAGTAGTTCCTGATTAAAACGGCACCTATGTAGTCGTTGAAACTAAATTCATTATATATATTATACTTTAAGCGAAACCTAGTTCTGATAAACCTTTTTAGGTATTTAGTGATTGTTTGTTTATTTCCGCAATACGCAGTTAAACATAAGTATAAATAACAAACCGTTTAAACATCGAAATCTCTCTTCTAAAATTCAGATATAATGATCGATAAAGGTGTAACTAAAAATATAATATAAATATAAAAAGTCACCGACAAGAAATACCTTACCTTTTGTTGATCAAGTGTCCAAATCAAATTGTATTAAGCTTTTATTTTTAAACGTAATAAAATACTGTATATTGCCCTGGGCTTAATGAGCATGTGCACTGGACCAGATAGGACATGTATTACAGGTAAATCCTGGACTGCACACAGTCAATTTGTATATACATATATATGCATCACAATTTATGCGGTATTTACTATGTGTTAGACTTTTCGTAATACTGCAGTTGGTTATAATTGCTTCCTATTTCGTTTTCTGTGTGCTAAATCATCAAACATAGAGATATTCCAACGCTTTCAAAGTAAAACACTTCGTGCAATGACAAACGCCGAATGGTATGTGAATAACCGCACACAATGACCTAAAGATCCAGTCGATTAAAGACGTAATCCAAAACTTCTGCAGCAGGTACAAGGCCCGGATTAGTGTCCACCCTAGTGTACCTATTAGTGACAAACTTATTAAATAGAGTATAATTTGTAAGAAGAAACCAAATGTTGGAGCAACCAATTTTGGTCCTTCGAGCCGGATCGAGAAATCAGCATTTTCCAGAGAAGGAAGCCAATAGCAAACGTTGGAGGAATCACAGGTTAGTGGGTTTTTTTCTACTAGTTACAGTTTGTGCATTAATTCAAGTGTAAATGTAATCTTCGTTTAAATCACCTCCAGCTACCAGATACC
This sequence comes from Limonius californicus, assembly GCA_014611495.1. Classification (NCBI taxonomy): domain Eukaryota; kingdom Metazoa; phylum Arthropoda; class Insecta; order Coleoptera; family Elateridae; genus Limonius; species Limonius californicus. The sequence goes on along the minus strand of JABXWE010042411.1, from coordinate 10,780 downwards.
GCTTATTGTTCAAAATGCCCGACGACGATTTAGAATTATTAACGACAAAGCGTGGGCTTATTAAGACAACGGTCACTAGAATAAAACCTTTTGTAGATAAGTTCAATTTGGGAGAAAATATCTATCAATTAAAAACGCGTCTGCCTTACCTGCAAGCGGCGTTTAGGGATTTTGATGCGGTTCAATCTGAAATAGAATTGCAAGATCCTACTGCAAAACAGACAAAAGAACTCGAAGAATTTGAAATCAATTATTACAACTTAGAATCAGATCTTAAAAGCTTGATTGATAAAGCTGCTGCATCTGTTGGCACAGCTAATATGGGGACAAGTAGCAATTAACGTCCTCATTCGTTAAGCGGAATTAAATTTACCTTGTGCTACCAAAAATAACTGAAAATTTACCGATACTGGCTTCCAGTAAAGCAAGATTTCTAATTCCATCAAACATTAGTCTGGTCGATTCTTCGTACAACCGTTCAGATATAATAGATCTTTTGTTAAGGGCAGAAACTTTCTGGAAAATCCTAGGGACAGGTCAAATAAAACCTACTCGAGGTAATCCCCATTTACAAGAAACTTGCTTAGGATTGGTCTTAGGCGGAAATATTGAGGAAAACAAACAAATTCACAAACCTACTATGTGCAACCTGTCTTTAAATGCTTTGAGTAAACAGATGTAAAAAAATGTATTCCCAAGAAGAATAACAATGCGAAGAATTCTTCGTAAATACGTTCGAACGAGATCGCCATGGCAAGTTAGTAATAAAACTTCCCTTTAAATCTGATCCGTGTAACATAGGTTCAACCAGGGTACGAGCTATGAAGCGATTTTTAACATTGGAAAATAAGCTAGCCCGCAATAGAGAATTAAGGCTAAATTATACTCAATTTATGGACGAGTATCAACAACTACACCACATGGAATTGGTTCCAATTTCGGAATTGTCTGATCCTAGTCCATTTCATCTCCCGCATCATCTAATAAAATAATCGAGTACCACTACCAAGCTTCGGGTTGTTTTCAACACGTCCACCATTTCGTCGTCGGGTGTAACATTAAATGAAACTTTAATGGTTGGATCAACCATTCAACACGAATTATTTTCTATAATTTTACGGTCAGACCACATCAATTTGTTTTAGCGGCTGACATTAATAAAATGTACATACAAATTTTAGTTGCTCCTGAAGATCGTAAATATCAAAGAATTTTGTGGAGAAATTGGTCCGATGAACCCATCAAGGAATATCAGAATTGAAGACTGTTACATATGGCACCTTATATGTACCCCATTTTTGGCAATAAGATGTCTGCAACAATTAGCATTACAAGAAAAGATTAATTATCCCCACACATACCCCATTAATACGTGAGATTTTTACGTGGATGCCGTATTAATAGGAGTAAATTCGATCGCAGAAACCATACAAATTCGTGATGAATTAACAGAATTATTAGGTAAGGGTAGTTTCATTTTGCACAAATGGTCTTCAATTGACCAATTATTATTACCACAACCGAATAATCAAAATGTATGGGATAATATAAATATGACTGACTTGACAAAGGAGACGGAAACCTTAGGTTTATATTGGAATCATAGGGCAGATCAGGTAAGATATAAGGTTGTACCAGAAAGGCTAAAGATCGGCCAATCGACAAACCGGAAAATTCTTTCATCTATCGCCAAAATATATGATGATGATGAATTTAGTAGGTCCCGCAGTAATAATAGCCAAATTAATAATACAAAGGATATCGGAATTAAGGTTAGGTTGGAATGAAAAGCATCCAGAGGTGTGACTTAGTGAATCAATTGGAAATTCTAAATTTAATCCAATTTCCCCGAGAGGTTATTAATTTGTATCCGTATTCAAAAATAGAATTGCACGGTTTCTGGGAAGCATCTCAACGAGCTTATGGTACTTGTATTTATGTAAAGACAGTAGGTCGAAACGGGAAGTATTCGGTTGAACTACTATGCGCCAAATCACGAGTAGCCCCATTAAAATCCATAACTGTACCGCGGTCTACGCATTTGTGCGGAATCTGGGAAGCTGGTATTAAATCAGCAAAATTTCACTTTAGGCGAGTATTAGGAAACTCGCTGTTGACGTTTGGAGAAATGCACACTCTGTTAACTTATGTAGAAGCCTCCTTAAACTCGCGACCTTTGTGTCCACTGTCGAGATATCCAGATGATTTGGAAGCCCTGATCCTGGGACATTTTATAATTGGGGCTCCATTAACAGCACACACAGAGCCATCGACTATTCATATCTAGCAAAACAGATTATCTCGATGCCAGTATGTAGAACAAATGAGGCAACACTACTGGAACCGGTGGAACAAAGAGTACATTGTCCAACTACAACAAAGAAGTAGATGGCAGAGAAATGTGGACCCCGGAATCAAACTAGGGGACATGGTACTACTTAAAGAAGATACACCTCCGGTAACGTAGAAATTGGAAAGAGTGAGCGAGTCGCACCCGGGAGACGATGGAGTGACAAGTGTGGTTACTGTTAAACTGAACAATGGTGTTGCAAAACGGGCAGTACCTACGAAAAATATATCTTATACCAATTTCAGACAATTAAGTGAGCAGATAAACTATTTTTTACAGATTGTCTATGAACTCAGTAGTTAGGTGGTTAAATAAGTTTGTATGCCATTCCTTTATGTTTATTTTTATCTTTTTTATTATAAGTTAATTTTATTGCTGTAAATCTAACGATTGAACATGAGGAAGTTCAATGCGAGCCGGGATGTTCGGTACCCGCTACCTGGAACGAGAAAGCAGCCCTTCCGGAAATCCGATGAAGAAATGGCGTTGGTTAGGTGCAAGTAGTTTTAAGTTAGAAATTGTTAGTTCAAGTGCAAATTTAGATGCGACCAGTTTATGTTGCTAATATCTAAATAAATGTTTGTATTGTTGAACTAAGTATTTTATTATAATTTACGCTGGAGAAACTAGATGGTTTCTCCACAATAATAATTTCCGGGTTTACAAAAATTCCGGTGGTCCTTCGAACCCATTGGGACCCAATAATTTGTAAGGAGAAACCAAATGTTGGAGCAACCAGTTTTCGCCCAAACAAAACCATTGTAGGTTGTGTTAATCATTTTCATCCACAACAAGTTTAAATTTTCTGAAACATGTTTCGTAAAAATTGATTATTGCCGATAATTATATACTATTATATACTTACTAACTCCGCCTGCGTCAGTTGCTGAGTGGATTGAATAGCTCAGTTGCTGTCGTTGCTGGTCCTAAGCCCGGGTAAAGGAGGAAGGTTTGTGGGCAAGGTTAGCACCCTACCTGCAGTAAAAACCAAACATGCTCAAAGAAATATCAACTGGCCTCGGAACAGGACGGATCATACGACGACCGACAAGGCGAAAAAACGGACAAAAAAAAGAAAAATACTACAAATAGCTACATGGAATATCGGCTCGTGAAACACAAAAGACCAAGAAGTAGTAACAGAGTTAGAAGAACACACCATAGACGTATGTACACTCAGTGAAACAAAAAGGAAAGGCAAAGGAACTGCAATGAGAGGAAATTACCTTCTAGCATATAGTGGCGTAGATAAACACATGAGCGCACGCAGGGGTTGGTATACTCATAAACAGAAAATACATAAACAATATAGTAGACACCAAATATGGTAATGAAAGAATAATGCTAGTCACCGTAAACATTGATGGAAAACAAATAAATATAATTTCAATTTATGCACCAGACACAAATAGAGGAAAACAAGAAAGAGAAGCATTTTATGACGCACTACAAGTACTACCTACTACTTAATACAATACCAAAACGAGAAAAGATTTACTTGATGGGGGATTTTAACGCACGCATTGGGGATACTGTCATACCAGGAGTCAAACAAAAACTGAACGAACCGACTATAAATGATGGCAGTGAAGAATTGATAGAGTTCTGCACCATGAACGAAATCAGAATAAACAACTCCTTCTTTGACCATCCGATACAACAGAAAATAACGTGGTCCAACAGTAGGGGGCAGAATTCGGTGATAGACTTCATAATAAGAGAGACAACAGAGAAACACATCCAAAACAAATACTAGATGTCCGAATTCTAATATCTGCTAATATAGGCACAGATCATGGTCTCGTATTATGTAAAGTAAACCTACACATTAAACCAAAGATACAAAACCCACTATTTTCTGAAAAACTAAATATAGAAAATATAACAGACCCAAGCATGAAAACCCTATTCCAAACAAGACTAAAACAAAAACTAGAAATGAAAAATGAACAAATTAACTACACTGCTACGGAAAAGTGGACAAAACTATATATTCTAGCAGCAGCAGAAGAAGCACTCGGAAAAAGGAAACTCAATAAAAATAAAACTAAAACAAGAACAGCTTGGTTTGACGAAGAAGTTAAGGAACTAGCAAAAGAAAAGAAAACCACCTTCCTTAAGTATAAAAACAAACAAACACCTTTTGAATATGCTAAATATGTACAAGTAAGAAATAAGGTTGATCGGGATATACAAAAGATAAAACAATCATCCTGGGAAAAATTCACAAAAGATGTAGAACATGATTTATATGGAACACAGAAAAATATTTGGAGGATTTTACAAAATCAAAAACGAGAAATAATTGAAACCATACAAATCAATAATATCCAAGAACAACAATGGATTGAACATTTCCAAGCACTATACATGGAATCTGGAAGAGAACATAGAAATATGAACCAACGAAACAATGACAATAATCAACCAATAAACATAACACTAGAACAAACTACACAAGCCATAAATAAACTAAAAAACCGTAAGTCATCTGGTCCGGACGGTATATTCAATGAACTAATAAAATATGGCGGAGAAATCTTAAATACACACATACATAATTTATTTAATAGATGCTAGAAGAAACAAAAATACCCTAGAATGTAAGAGAAGTTTCACTATCCCTATATTTAAAAAAGGAAACAAGAAATTAGCAGAAAACTGTCGAGGTATCACATTATTAAACTCAATCCTGAAACTACTTACATCATGAATCAAGAACCACTTACAAGAAACCATAGCCATAGAGGAAGAACAGCAGGGTTTCAGAAAAAAACAGGAGCACACTAGATGCGGTATTTATGCTGCTCCAGATGTGGAAAAATCAGTAGAATATGACAACCCTATGTATCTATGTTTTGTGGACCTCAAAGGAGCGTTTGACCGAGTCAGAAAAACGGACATTGTTGACATCCTTCACGAAGAAAACATATCGCAGCAAATAATAGACACCATAAACGATATTAACACAAACAACACAACTGAGGTAGCAACAAATAAAAGTTACACAAACCCCATAACTATAAATACAGGAACACGACAAGGTGACTCGCTTAGTCCATTCCTTTTTAATCTAATAATGAATAAGATAATAAGATCTGTACGAAACAAAACATGATATAGATTGGGAAATAAGAACATCAATATAATATGTTACGCTGACGATGCAGTGTTAATATCTAACAGCGAGGAAAATCTCCAACGACTATTGCATGAATTTAACCTAACAAGTAAACAATACAATATGGAACTATCGATAGCAAAAACTAAGGCAATGGTTATATCAAAAGACCCCATCCGCTGTAAGCTGGAACTAGAAAGGTCAATAATCGAACAGGTTATGAGCTTTAAATATTTGGGAGTTGATGTAAGTAGTAACAGAGACTTGATCACCGAAGTCCAACGACAATCAATAAAAGCAACGCAGATAGCAGGATGCCTGAGAAACATCATTTGGAACAACAAATACATGAAGACAAAAGGCAAAGTTACAATAGTTATACAAAGCAATAGTTAGACCGGTGTTAACATATGCGACAGAGACAAGGGCCGAAATAAAAAGAACAAAACAAAAAATGAGAACTACAGAAATGAGAGTACTACGTTCAATATTAGACCTAAAGCTACAAGATAGGCAAACAAATAACAGCATTAGAGAAAGATGCAACATACAAGACGTAGTAAAATGGACCAAGAAAAGAAAGAAATAATGGAATGACCATGTAAACCGAATGGATCGAGGAAGACTGGCTCGAGTTTGTAAAACAGAACGACCAGAGCGAAAGAGACCACCAGGACGACCGTCCATGAGATGGGCGCAGATGGGCCAACCAAACAGGAAGAAATTCCTAGCTAAATGAAGAAGAAGAAGAAGAAGAAGATATACTTACTACGTATTACAGCCACCAAACGATTTTTTTTAATTTTTCGTTGCATTCGAAATGTTGCATATTTCAAATAATAACAGTTTTCACACCACATTCTTTCGTATTAAAAGTACGAGTACTTATTTTATTATTGTAACCAAGGAATTTTTTGAAATCAATAAATTGGAAGATTAACCTAAAATAAATAAAATGATAAAAAATGCGATACGTGCAGGATTCTACTTTTAAGACAGCTAAATGCAGCTACAGTATTTGATAAGGTAGTGTGTAGTCGCGAGGTTGAGAGTAAATTAGTGGAACCTGATTTCTGCTCTAACATCAGCACTTCAGTAGTCAAACATGACAAAGTTCGCAAGCGTTGCCCTCGCCGCTTTGGCATTCCAAGTAAGCTGATACCCTTTCTAACTTTAAACTTTCTTAAAGTTAGTCTTTTTCTGATTGTTTTACTTTTACAGGCAATCTCCGCAGGAGTTCCTAACCAGGGCTACCTTAGAGAATTCGAAATGGTAGTCCAACCCCTCAACCGCAATCTTTACCAAGTCTTTCAAAGCTTCTTCTTCTACGATGGTACCGCCAAACAAGCTTTTATGCACTCCATCGGCGAATACGCCCAACAACTCGAATTCATCGTCGATAGAAATATGAAGGTAAAGTTAGACTTTTTAAAATAGCAAGCTTATTTCTGCCAACAGATGCGTTATTATAGTGACGACACCAACGTTTACGTGAATCAGCAGGTGGTCAAAAACTTGAAACAGTACGTCTTGGGCCTCAAGCAATTATACTACCGTTGATATCCTTCCCCTGCACTAAAAACCCTATTCTACATGTACATCCAAAGAATAGCCGCTGCGTTCGAAAAATTGGCCGCTGAAATCGAATGTAAGAGGCTTGAAATTTATTTTGCTGTTTAATTTACCAAATATATTACAAGTTATTTCGAAGGAATTGGCTTAATAGAAATAGTGTAATAATAGATATTAATAAGGAATATTTGTTCACAGTTTTGATAATAACGAGACTTTCTGCTTATAAAAATTTAATCTGTTGTTCTCTAAGTTTCAGAATACCACGATAACTTCTACTACCGTACGCAACAACTCATCTCCCAATATATAACCGCCACTGACAACATATCCAGAATGATGGAAGACATCAACAACTTCAAAAAAACCCCTGACGCGTATTTCGCACCACATACCAGGCAATATAATGAACGACGATATGTATTATGATGGTAATACGGCAAACATTAAGGACAAAGATACGAATTCAACAAATACCCAATAAAACTCAAATATTACCCACTCCCGCTTATTAAAGACTGTTTACGGGAGTTTTTCTAGTGTTTTGTCAAATGAGAATGTAACTGCAGCATCATTTTGCTTCACTAATTTAAAATAAAACATCTTAATAACAATTTTGTTTGTTTTTTGTTGAGTTTGCTCACAATTTATGCCTACCTGATGTGCTGTGCATGCCAAAAAAAACATATATACATAGTGATTCATTAGCCTGTTTACAAATTTTGGCAATGAAAACTAGATGTAATTTTATGAAGAAATGTTCATATGAATGTAGGTTCTACCTTTCTTTGTTAACAAGTTATAGGGTTTTTAAAATAATTATCTCTTTGAACACTATAACCTACCTATTTAGAATAACAATTTCTCAACTTTAAGTTGAACGTAACGGATACAATAGTTTTGTAACCGCTGCGGATGCACAAAGGATGCCTATAAGTTACTCCGGGCAGGTCATCTTTCCAGGTTAAGAAATGATCACGTTTTGGACAGTCAAGGTTAACTTTGGTTATGCGGGAATTTAATTTAGGGTTAGAGTTTAAGGACATGTGACCCAACTCAAGGTATTCACTTATAAATTGTGAATATTGTAATTTTAATTGCGGCCTTTTTTAAAGCCTTTCCCTAAAGAGTAGAATCTTTCTAAAGCCATTTGTTTGGACTTGCCTAGTTCTTTGGCGTTAGATTTAAAAGGTAATCTAACGGAAAAGCGTCCGTTCAAACCGCGAGAATTATGTAGTATTTGTAAAATGTTTTTCACATTCAGAATGTTCTGCGGACGTCATAATACGTTCAGACACATGCTCAAGTTGCCAAAATTTTGATAATTGTGCATCTAGGGATGTATGTAAAGTTACAACATTAGATTGTGCGGATATCGACTTACGCGCTGAATCGCAATTGAACCGCCGATAATCGAGCCAAGATTAGTTTTTTGCAAAATTACATTATTTTTTAAAGATTTTGATTACCCAATACATAGTAGATTCCAAAAAAGTTCCGCGCCAATTAAAACATCTATTGGTGCTGATACGTTGAAATTAGGATCTGCATGTTTAATATTTTTGGGAATATCAATTAAATGTTTAGGTATGATGAAAGTAAGCAAGTTTGATGTTATTGCAGGTAACACCGAACACCTCAACGTCGACGTGGAAGAATTATAGAGAGATTTAAATTTAACCATCGTATTATATTTATATACTATACAGGGTGTCCCAAAACTCCTGGGACATAGAACTACCACGTATTCTAGAGGTCAAAAGAAGTCGATTGGACACAACTTTGTCAAATACCAAACTGTACCGTTTGCCCGTGAGAGGAGTTCAAAGTTTACTTAAAAAATCACATTTTTGTATGCTGTTCAGAAACGGGTGAACCAATTTTAATGAAATTTGGTACCTGGGCACTTCAAAGGAAGCCACTACTTTCAGTAACGAAAGAAACCCAAAGAAAATTGGAGAAGGGTTAAAACCACCCCCACCCCCTGATAAATTTGTTCAGAATTTTTTTAAGGATGATGATACGATTCTATGTTTTTTTTACGGTGAAGACTTATTCATTAGATTCATTTTTTGACTCTTGTAAAAACTCCGTAATTCGTATAGTTTCGAAGAAAAAAAATGTTTACTCATACACTGATAACCGATATTATTATTGCAGGTTTAATTGTATTACAAAATTTCGTTGGCCATAGACACAAAAATAAAACAAAGGTGATAATTTTGATAGGAAACAAATTCATAATCATCTCGGTTGATTGTTGACAGTAAACTTTTCAATAATTGTTCATGTTTGTTGCTTTTGTATTCTTTTTTGTTATTGTAACCATCTTAGCTGCTTTAATTGTTGTTGTTATTGCTGCTGTTATTTTAGCCGCTATCAAATGTGGATTTCCCTTTCAATGAGCAGACCGACATGTTATTAGTTCTTGGATACTGTCAAGGTAACTGCCGCGATAGTGTCCGCGTGTATCAAGAGCGATATCCAAATCGAAGAATTCCAAATCACAAAACTTTTGCTCGTATCGAATGTCGTCTTCGAGAAACAGGAAGTTTGCAGCCAGCCAGATTTAACACTGGAAGACCTCGACAAGCCCGAATAGCCATTGTGGAAGAAGCAGTTCTTCAAAGGATTGATAACAATCCTGAGATCAGTACCAGAATATTGCAACGTGAAACTGGGATTCCAAAAAGTACTGTAAGTCGGATCCTTGCCGATCAATTAATTCGTCCTCTTCACATCCAGCCAGTTCAAGAATTATTGCCACTTGACCACGAATCACGTTTAAATTTTGCAGAAATTATTCGGGAGCGCAGAGTAGTCGACGATGGATTCCACACTAATATCTTGTTTACTGATGAGTCTTGTTTTACGCGGCGTGGCATGACAAACCTACGCAATGAACATATTTATGCAGATGAAAATCCACATGCTGTTAAAGCTAGACATTATCAACGAGAATTTAAAATTAATGTCTGGGTCAGAATTATCGACAATTTTTTGGTTGGACCGTTCCGATTGCCTGATCGTCTTTTTCTCCAAGAAACTTTGCCAGAGTTATTAGAAGACTTGCCCCTTAATTTGCGTCAAAACATGTTTTTCATGCACGATGGTGCACCACCTCATTTTGCACGTGCCGTAAGAGAATATCTAAATTATTCTAAATGAACAATTTGCTGGTAGATGAATTGGTAGGGGACAAGAAGCACCCATTCAATGGCCACCGCGGTCTCCAGATTTAAATCCTTGTGACTTTTCATATGGGGAGCGTTAAAAACAAAAGTATACGAGGTTCAAATTAATAATGCTGAACAACTGTGGGACAGAATTCAAAATGGTGTAAACGCACTACGAGAAAACGACGATGTTTTAAGAAGGGTGCATTTCAATTTTTTTGTCGTGTTGACCTCTGCATCAATGAAGGTGGAGGTCACATTGAACATTTGTTGTAAAAAAGTTTTATTTTTGTGTCTACGGCCAACTAAATTTTGGAATACAATTAAACCTGCAATAATAATATTGGTTATCAGTGTTTGAGTAAACATTTTCTTTCTTCGAAACTATACGAATTACAAAGTTTTTACAAGAGTCAAAAAATGAAGCTAATGAATAAGTCTTCACCTTAAAAAAAACACAGAGTCGTATCATCATCCTTAAAAAAATTCTGAACAAATTTATCAGGGGGTGGGGGTGGTTTTAACCCTTCTCCAATTTCTTTGGGTTTCTTTCGTTACTGA
>JABXWE010042410.1:0-27677 GCA_014611495.1 Limonius californicus | reverse complement strand
ATAATCGCTCTTACAACATTGAAAAAATCATTTATTCAAATAATTGATTGATCAATCGTACAATGGAAAAAATCGAATGATCAAATAATTGATTATTCATATAATCGATCAATTGGATTAATCGGATTATGTAATGAAATAATCGATTATTTCAAAGAGATTAGCGAAGATCCGATTAACTGATTAATAATAGTAATGATAACAGATTGATTGCTAGGCCATTGTAGCTATATAAAATTAAATAAAAAAAATGGCGATAATGGGTTGTTATAAACGATTCTTATATCATTTTATAAATTTATCAACAATCAAAATACTAGTACTTTAATTTGTAAGGATTAACGTTAACACTTAGTTTGCCGTAATGCAATATCATTAAATTTCTTTTAATAACCATGAAGATATCGTAAGTAATGTAGATTCCAAGCCCCTCTTCGCCCAATGATATTTATAATACAGTAGAGTTAAATATCCAGGTAGGAACCGCTATTCAAATTTGAAACCCCATAGCAATGCCAATATTAACCTAAAATATCCAACGCAAAGAAAGGGCACTTCTCTGCTACATCCAAATATTACAATATGTTTTAAATATTATCTACATCCAAGATTTGTAAGAAATGTATGATATTGGATTAGTTTTGCAATATACTAAGGGACGTAAATTCCTTATAATGGATTAACTAATGCTTAAACTAAAATAAATGTAAATGTACTTCAGAGACTCGCGGTTCGAACTAGGAACATCTTGATTAGGGCCATTGCCATCCCATAAAGCTAAACTGTTTAACTCTTAATAGATCTAGAGAAGGGGGTGTAGAGGGTATCAGTTGCTTTTAATTCAAGGACCAAAATATAGTGTAATTTTATTTAAGGTATTTTTTACATACTGGTTTCTGTATTGGTATGGTATGGTACTAATGAAAAACATTATTTGTTTCTGGTGAAGAAACCTTACTACAAAGAATGTGGTGGAGTAAAATCGCCTGTGGAATCTGACATAAAATAACTCTACACTGATATACATTTTTGAATCAAAAATACAAACTATTATATTACTGTGAAACACCCTCTCATTAAATAAGTCATTTTTAATTATTGGCCCTACGTTGTTGTGCCAAAATAATTTTTACTATGGAACACGCCCGTTTATAATACATTTTTTATTGGCCCCACGTTGGGCGCCAAATATACTATGAAACACAGCCTTGAATTAAATAATACAATTTGCTAATGCCCACGTTGCTGAGCCAAATATTATGGCCATGAAAACCTAGTTTATTTAAATAATTACATTTTGTTAATAGCCTACGTTGTTGCGGCGTAAATACTTGCTGTGCTATAGCCTTATTGGATCAATTGCTGTTAATTACTTTACTTTTACTCCAAACGTGCTCTAATAAATTATTAATCAAATTTGGGTGATTGTCTAACCAATAATTTGTGAGTCTTTATTTTAACTCAGGGCACATGGTTATATTTTCATACACTGTAAAATAAATTTTGGACTGTTTGACACCACAAAGACAAATTAAAACAATTGCAGTATAAAACTGAGATGCAATGAAGACTAACCAGGAATCAACAAAATTGACAAAACTACTTCTGTGCATTCATTTGAATAAACTAAATAATTTGATCAAATTAATGTTCATAAATAAATACTACACGTCTTGTATGCGACGAAAACTTTGGTGTTTCACTGTACCCTGTATTATGTTCTGTAATTTATGGTTTGAATCTCTACTATATTTGTGTATGTCAAATGTCACTTGAAATCTTCTCGTTGTTTAATCACTGGTGTATGCCATTAAAATTTACAGAAGTTCCATCCTCGGGCCAGGTAAGTGCTAAGTTGAGTACCTTAATACTGCTTCTACACATCGTTACATTTCATAATCATTCATACGAAGATAGTACATTTATTACAAAGTCGCTGCACAGTCGAAATTAAATCCGTGATTTGAAATTCCCATTAACCATTAAAGTTTTTCTATATTTGTAGTTAAAGTAGATTCATATGGTTTCTTTTTATACTTTACTTCTTAAAATTAATTTAATTTTTTATTAATCGGCATCTTTAAACGGTGGAAAGATTTCTTGACATAATTAAATTTTGACGTTTAACAATTTTTGACATTTATTTACGTTGCTTTTAGCCACGAAGAAAAAACACTGCCAGGAAACAATTGGCTATAGGCGACGCCGCTTGCATTTATTTTTATCAAAATCTTATAGACACCTATTTATAGATATTTTCATTATTTTGACCCCAGTTAATAACTTTTATTCACACATATAACCAAAATTAAGTGCCACCTTGCGTATGTTTTCTCTTGGGTGGTCAAAGGGCTACTGAATTACAAACATACCAATATTTCTCGCCGGTCGTCGTGAGAACGAACAAAATTCAATGAAATAATTGCTAGAGCACCGCTTCTAGCATGAAAACGTAACGCATTTCTCAATTACAACAACCAATCAGGAAGCAGATCAAAATTGCTAAAACCTAACTAATTTTAAATGTTACAAATAACTTTTTTATGCGTAAAGATACAATAAATATGATGTAAAATTATTTTTCTATGCGAATATACGTAACTTTTGTTACCCAATTCGGCTACAACTAGATGATGAATGAAACAACTAATATTTACTTCTACCAAAAACACATTTTTGTTAAAATAGGTTCAATTAGATTATTTATAAAGACTTAAATATCTCTTGAAGACACTCTAGGTAACTTGAATATCATAAACTTATACATAGGAAAGTTTAAAATTAAATAAAACACATATATGTTTGTATGTATAGATAACGTAATAAACTAATTCAAAATTAAGCCTGTTTATAGACGGAAAAACACAAATAAGTCCAAACAAAACCCTCAAGAGCTACTACAGTGACGAATACAACTCAATACCAGCCTTACACTCTGAAGAAAATATTCAAATAGCAGAAAATAAAACTGCCAGAAAATGAGTCCCAATCTTTATTCAATACATTATTTTAAATATTAATATTTTAGGAATCAATTTTTAAGTATAATTAAACAATTGGGCAGAAAATAACACAGCAATATATACAACATTCATACAAGTTGATTTACCGTTCGATTAACAAACATTTTGAATGGATTGGCTATGGTAAAATTAATCGTTTAAATGAAATCGGTTTTCTTTTTTTAAAATCTCTCAAATTAAGTTTAATTTGAGAATGTAATTACTTTCTGAATATGTAAATCAATATAATTTTGCGTAGACAAACAAACGTTTTAAGATTATTCGTTATAATAGCTAGATTTCAATAAGTGCATTGTGCTACGAATTAAGAATATCTATGTATTCCATGGTCAAGCTTTACGAAATTTCTTTTGATCATAGGGTTGTTATAAATTATTAAACCTAGTTCTTATAACGTTTCTAAATATCGCCTAACCGTAAGTGCTTTATTTATTTTTACAGTGTACACTGCAATTACCTTACAATAATTGATATGCCGAATTGGCGATTGTTGAGTTATAATACGCGCATTGTTGAATGACAATTGAATTCTTACTGCGGTGAATTCAATCTCGCAGCGCTGCTACACCGACGTACAATTTAAGCTAAGTCAATCAGCGTTGTAATGACTCGCTCATTGTGTAGTGGGTGTGTATTATTGCAAAATCTACTCCAACTTCCAAACTGCTGCTTCATTACTAATGTCCACACAATACATAAATAGTATAACAAACATTTTCGATATGTTGTAATAATCTATGGCAAAACCGTCCGCGCGAGTAGTTTTCATCATACATTTGCGCAGTTTCACAATGTTCACCTTTACAACTTGTCACTTTAAACAAGCTTATTCTGCTGTAGAATCGTGATACACCTGTATTCTTATTTAATTTTTACGGTACGAAGCAATCTCTTGCAGTATACGCCTTGTACACAGAGACGGACTCCGTATAATAATAATTTTACAGGGCACTTTTGTAGAATTTGTTTCCAATCCGCCAGATTTGTATTTAAATTGGTTGTATTTGCCATTTCAATCTCGATGATATACATTAAAATAAAAAAATCAATAGAAGTAGAAAGGACTGATTTGTGTTTGCATTAATTTAAATGATACGAGTGTTTGAAGAGTGCAGAATGCTGTAAAATAAGTAGAAGTAGAAATAACATAGATATTAGTTGAAGTTTTAACATACCTATTCCATGAATTACAGATTTTTGACAGTGGTTGTTTGGATTTAGAAACTATTAAATAGTAGCACAAATGCTTCAGTTAAGAGGACCCTCATTGTGTTATGAAACTGCACTATAATACCATATGATAAGTGTGTATCTGTCAATGGACGGAAGTTTACCTTTTTAGTATTCTGTGCTAAATATTTATTTATACACATTTTCTACATAGGCGTGCATCAGTTTTAAACCAATAAAGTGTAAAATGATTTTTGAAGCGAAATCAAATTTTTTTAAATACGTCCCTTATATATAATATACATCGTGGGTGCGGACCTGGTCCGCCACTTGCTAGCCATCATTAGGCAGAGCGATAGTGAATTTGCCCGAGGTCTTGCACGCATTACTGGACGCTCAGCTTTGTGCCAAGGCATTGTCTTTCATTCTTATATCCTACACTATTGTCAGTAATGTCAGAATGTTTCCTTGTAGTAAACTAATGGACAATCCGTAGCATTTCTATTCAAATTTCGCTGCGATGATGCGCATACGGGAGTCTGCCATTTCCTTACGGTGTGTGGTTCGAAAAGCAGAAGAGACATTTCACCGCTCTTCTCGTCAGATTGAAATATGGTGAACTGCAGACAAAAAATTTCAGCTATAATTACAACCAAGAACTCTGACCTCCTTTCCTTTCCTGCCATAAAAGTTCATCGTTTTCGACATTTTCTAATTTTGATGCAAATCGCGAGCAAGAAAAAACTTTTGACTAGCACCTAATAAGTTTTGACGAACCTTTACCCAAAGTAACTTGTTAAACTCAAAGTTAATGACTGCTTTCATACCAGGCACATATTGTGTGTATTATTTTGCAGTACAGAACGACCTTCCCGAAAATTTTGAATCTGATTAATTACGTATTTAAATTCGATCGATTTACTTCTCATATGAAAGCACCGTCCTGTTTGTACAGGATATGTTATAGATAGTACTCTTCCTCAATAGAACCAATGCAGAAATAAACCAAAAGTGTAACGATATACCCTAATTTTATTATGTCAAAAATATGGTATATACCAAAAAATTGATAGAAATTGACCAACGCCTTGCCCCCCTGAATCACCAGACTTGATTCTAATAAACATATTTATTTTACCACTTTAATCTGAATATGATATTGTTTTAATAAAGCTTTAATTATCAACAAGTGTTACTATACTGGGAGACCCAACATTCTGTATTTCTTTGCCAACACTTATAATTATGGGAATTTTGTTCTAAAAATTAAAATTTCTGTTTAGATATACAGGGCGTTCGACCGCGCCAAAACAAACTAAACAAACATGTTTTTATAAACAGAGCACCCTATATGATTGTGAATTATTAAATTCCCCAATCGTTATTATAATAGTTTAAACCTTAGCGTTGAATTATTTATATAAAATTTGACTAAATTTGATGGTATATTCTAGTGTAACAATTTCTACGAATTGGATATAATTTCATCAAAAATCATTTTCATTCTATTGAAATTAATTGAAAACCATAAAGTCAATAGAATGGATTGGCCAGCACAATCGTCAGACTATATTTTCATCGAAAACTTTATAACCAAGGATAGCTAACATCATTTTGGAGTAAAAACAGAGAAAAAATGGATTTATTCGAAGCCGTTGTAAGTATTTGGTTCCACTACATATATGAATCTATGTATATGTTATGCGATAGTTTGGATCTCCACTAAATTAGCTTTAATTTGGTGTAAGTATATAAGTTATAGGTTACAAGTGTGATGGTACCTCAGTTGGCAGAGCGTTCGCTTTCTGGGCAAAACGTCGATTCTGGATTGGGTTCGAAACCTAAACATTACTATACAGATTTATAAAAATCTTGACTGCAATTCACTACACACAATTTCCAAATCCTACTTGCAACCATGCGATCTTAATGCCAAAAACGTTCTCTGGAGTTTCTGTCGTTCGGATTCCACTTTAAATTGTAGGTCCCCCGTGTTTCTATCTTAGCGCTGAGGAGAAACACGTGACAGATATGAGGCCGATGCTCAGCAGTGGGAGAAAACGGCTGTCAATGTCATGCCAATGTCATATAAGTTAATATTCGGTGTAGCATTAGGGATTTATTAATACTTTAGCTAATTTTTAAGGTAATACTCTTGTTTCTTTACTTCCAAATAAACTTCACATTAAAACAAAACCATTTGTAATGGTATCTCTGAAAAGACATTGTTTCGACCTACTTTTACGTCCCTTCTTAGATAAAAGGGTCAGACGTTGCTTTTACATTACCTTGCATTATTTACAACAAATTAAATGCTATAAATGTGCTGTTAAGTTCTAACCTTCGTGCTAATAAAGTAACCATTTATTTTACGCACCTGAGCCTCCTACAAGCCAAGCATTCTACTTTTATAGCATTCTTGATATTTCATGTATATAATATTCAATGTTTTTTAATAGAATATTATTTATTGTATACAAGGTTATACGTGTAATAAGCATGTATCATACTTTATTATGTGAAGGATGCTAAATTTTTAGTTTTCTCGCTAAGATTGAAGTGTGTAAAGTGCCGTACACCTCGGTGTTATACATAGAAATTATTTTTAAACGCTTTCCTAAAAATACAGAATTACTGACTCCGCAAAAAATTGCATTCTGAAGTAAATTGGTCGTACATAAATATTTCACTCTTGGCAAAAATTCTATAACAAAAGTATTTCACGAAATATTTCCTTCTCATTTACAAATCGTTTCCACTCTGCCAAAAATGTTTCTCAAATCGCGGTTTGTATAAGATGCAATGAGTGGTGTCTCATACTCAACACTGAATGGCCTACGTACGCTTAGTAGTCTAACCTAAGCCACTTCAATGTTCATCAATTGCTTCTATTCAGTTAGTAGTTTAACCTAAGCCATCTGAAAATCCGTCGATAGAATATGTTGGATTAATAGTTAATAGTAATTATTTTAAAATCCATAGATGACTTAGGTTGTGTTAGTAATCTGACTCTCAAAGCCGATCACTGGCTTATATTGGCTTAATAGTCTACCCTAAGTAATATCGAAGGTTATTGATGTCTTACGTACGGTGGGTAGTCTAACCTAAGCCACCGCAAAATCCGTCATAAACTTTTGTTGTGTTAGTAATTTAACCTGAGATATTCTAAAGTCCGTAGATTACTTAGACTGCATTAGAAATCTGACTCTCGAAGCCTATCACTGGCTTACGTTGGGTTAATAGTCTAACCAAAATAATCTCAAACGCTATTGATGTCTTACGTACAGTGGCTAGTCTTACCTAAGCCACCGAAAATCCGTTAAAGGCTTTTGTTGGGTTAGTAATCTAACCTAAGATATTCTAAGGTCCGTAGATTACTTAGATTGTGTTATAAATCTGACTCTCGAAGCCCATCACTGACTTACGTTGGGTTAATAACCTAACCCAAGTAATCTCAAAAGCTATTGATGTCTTACGTATGCTGGGTAGTTTAACTTAAGCCACCCCAAAATCCATTAGCGGTTTTTTTTGGGTTATTAATCTAACCTAAAATATTCTAAAGTCCGTAGATTACTTAAATTGTGATAGAAATCTGACTCTCGAAGCTCATCGTTGGCTTACGTTGGGTTAATAGTCTAACCTAAGCCATGACAAAGTTCGTGGATGACTGAAGTTGCATTAGGAGTCTAAATTAAATAATCATATCGCGTCCACTGTTTTCGTTGGGTTAGTCCGTCGATGGTTCAGGTTAGGTTAGTAATCTAACCTAAGCCATCTCAAAATCTATTGATGGCTTACGTTGCGTTAGTAGGCTAACCTAAGTCATCCTAATGTTCGTAGATAACTTAGATTATGTTAGTAGTCTAAATTAAGCCATCTTACAGCCAATAGACTGTATACGTTCAATTAGTAGTCTAACTTAAACCATCTTAAAGCCTGTCGATAGCTTACGTAGAGTTAATAGGCTAACCTAAGCCATGTCAAAGTTCGTAGATGACTGAAGTTGCGTTAGTAGTCTAAATTAAACAATCATATCGCGTCCACTGCTTTCGTTGGGTTAATCCGTCGATGGTTCAGGTTAGGCTAGTAATCTAACCTAAGCCATCTCAAAATCCATTAATGGTTTACGTTGCGTTAGTAGGCTAACCTAAGTCATCCTAATGTTCGTAGATGACTTAGATTATGTTAGTAGTCCAAATTAAGCCATCTTATAGCCAATAGACTATATGTGTTCGATTAGTAGTCTAACCTAAGCCATCTCAAAATCCATTGATGGCTTACCTTGCGCTAGTAGGCTAACCTAAGTCATCCTAATGTTCGTAGATGACTTAGATTATGTTAGTAGTCTAAATTTAGCCATCTTATAGCCAATAGACTGTATGCGTTCGATTAGTAGTCTAACTTAAACCATCTTTAAACCTGTCGATAGCTTACGTAGAGTTAATAGGCTAACCTAAGCCATGTCAAAGTTCGTAGATGACTGAAGTTGCGTTAGTAGTCTAAATTAAACAATTATATCGCGTCCACTGCTTTCGTTGGGTTAATCCGTCGATGGTTCAGGTTGGGTTAGTTATCTATCCTAAGCCATCTCCATGTTCATCAATGATGTACGTTGAGACACTAAGCTAACCGTAGTCATTTCAAAGTCCAGTCATTTTTTGGGAGAAAGATTTTTGGGGTAGGACTTTTTTAGGATAGAAATATGGAGAGAAATATTGTCGTACAGTTTTATTTGAAACAGAATTATTTTTATAGAAGAAAATTTGTAAAAAATGTTTTTTTTCCGTGAAGAAGAAAAACTTCTTATAAAAGTATATTTTAATACATGTAATATGCAACCACATAGAATCAATTTAGATTTTAGTTTTATACACATTTATTGAAATTTAATAAATAATATAAAACGAAATATTTTAGCATACATAATCATTATTCGTTGTGGTTGTTCGTCATGATTATAAAATCATTAAATTAAAAAAAAACTGTTTGTATTCTTCCCTTTAGACTTTTATCAATTATCTTAATTATATCACGACATCATAGAAAGAATGGCCCAAGGCAAATACAATAAACATAAGATATACTGTTGTATTTTAAATGTTTACAACTTTCTCAACATTTTTTATGTTTCTTATAAAGTTATCCAATTACTAAACTATAACTGCTACGGTGAATATTTGTCTAGAAAAAACTTTCAATTTATTAATATGATAATAAAAACTTAAAATTTGTTGTATATTATTTTAGGACAAATCTCAGTTTCAGTTTCACACGTAACGTTTTTCAATACAAGAATTCATCGTTACGAAATAGTTTTATCTAAAATCTGAACGTCAGTATTAATAATTATTTCGGAACATTTTGACCCAATTTCGCTTCTGACGGACGTTATTGCTTGAGATTCCACAGCATGGAACTCATAGAGCACTCATATTACGCCCGTACACATGAATTTCGTCGACAGCTCTCACATTTTGAAACTCGTGATGCAGGAAGAATCGGTAATAAATAATAATGTGGTTCAATTTAATCAAGTAATCTAAAGTGTTATTAACTAAACCAACTCAGATAATTAGGTAAACATATATGATATATTGCCTACTGTTATTGTATAACTGGTCAGGACCGGCACCTCATTTTATGGGTTTCTTTTGCTTTTTTTTTGCTCCACCCAACCTTAAATTAAAATATTTTTTAATTAGCGACACAAGTATGTCTGTTTTTAAATTTTAGTAGGTTGTAAATATAAAATAGAAAAATTCCCATAACTCTTCGCTACGGTAGTATGCGAGAATTTGCCTTGTGTGTCCTCGCAACTTACTTAAGAGAGAATGTGGATATATTGCTCCTAATATGAAAAATTGAATAACATATTTTTTAGTCACATTGGCCGTCTCTTTTTGGGGAAGAATTGATTATTGATTGCATTCTTTTGAATCTCCTCTCCGTCCGTTCTCTATAAAGTACATTTTTTCAAGCCCAAATGTATAGTAATAGGTCAGATTCTCAAAATGGAAACTTTGAGTAAATTCCCAAAATCACTTTATGTGTTATTAATCCCCATCTCTATAACAATATTTAATTTTAAATGCAATCCGTTTAATGAAAACATTGAATGAGTGTATCAATTTTGGTAAAAAACTCGAATATTGTATAATAAGCGACAGAAGAGGAAAACGGAACAGTTCTATATAAGTAGGAAGCAAATGTTCTTGATTGAATATAGAATATTTATTTTACGGACTAGAAGCACAAATTTATAGCTTTCAAACTCTAAAATTTTTCTGGTTTTCAGATTCCAAAGTTTGAAAGTAGATTACTAAATTTTAAAGGTAAGTTTCGGAAACCATCTGCTTTAAAGCTAAGCATTTCCAAATTTCAAGCTTGCAACACATCACTGGAAACTTCTACGCTGTAAATAGTAATTTCTAGATTAATAGTGGATGTTTCGTTTACAAAGTAGAAGTTTCTATTCTTAAACTAGAATGGTTATATAGTATACTGGAAGTAGATAATTCTAGTCTACAAGTAGAAATTTGTAATTTAAAAATAGACATTATGATATTTTAAACTACTAGGGTGAAACTAAAAATTTTGATATCTATGCTAGAAAAACACATATACTTTTAAAGCAGATATTTATAGACTAAAGTAGAAACTACCTCAAAATTAGAAATTCCGAGTTTTCCAGATTTTAGGTAGATACTAGAAAGTTGATAGTAGTAGTTCAGAAATACATTTTTTTTTATTTAAAAACGAAATAACTTTAGTTCAATACTATAAATTGCCGAATAACATAGGAATTTTAGTTTTGATCTAAATTAATGCTAGAAATGTTTAGTCAGAATTTACTAGTTTAAGTAATTCAAAATAGTAATTCTACTTTAAGACTATACCGATATAAAAGTAGAAAATTGTAGTTCTCGTTCGGATGAATACCTACTAAAAACATTTTCTTACACAGGAAACTATTAGTATTTTACTATTTTAGTGGTTAATAGTAATAGTTTAGTAGTAAATAGTTCAATTCTAGCTTACTATCAGGAAATGTATTACAAAATAGAAATTTTTGAATTTTGAAAGTGGACACTTCAAGTTCAAAATTAGAATTCCAGCTATAGTATGGATTAAAACTAAAAATAATGCCTTATAAAAAAATTGTCTTAATATAGAAATATTAAGTTCGATAGTATATAGTTTCAGTCCAAAAACCTAATTTTCTGATTTTATAACAGAAATATCTAATTTGATAGTAGAACTTTTGATGGGACCTCGGTGGGGCAGTGCGAATACGCGCTGTCAGTCGAGGTCACAGTGAAATGCGGTCCGATCAGCTGCATGGTCGACCCCCGGCTAAGGCAACCGTATTTCACTTAGTTAAGTTTGGGGTGCATGTTATATGAATGGATAGTACGTAAGGGACACTCGGAGCCCCCCAAAGTAATGCGAAAACGGTTCGAGGGGAGGGGGGTAGTATGAATGAATGAAAAAAAAAGCAGAATGTCTGGTTTTGAGGTTTTCAAGTTCCTGTTAAGAAATACCTGCTTACAAAAAAGTTATGCTTTGTGCACAGCGTTTAAGGGATTATAGTAGATATTACCAGTTCAAAATTATAAATTTCTTATTTTAAAATAGATATATCTAACTTAGTAGTAGAATTTATAGTTTTGAAGTTTTCAGGTTCTTATTAAGAAATATCTGCTTACAAAAATATTCTGCTTTTAGTACACAATGGTTAAGGTTTTAAAGTACCAAAGTTCAAAAGCATAAATTTTCTGTTTAAAAATAGATACATACATACATACATACATAATCCTTAGCCTTTCTACCTTGATGGTGTAAGGCTTGGTGTCGGTCGTTTGTCATCCTTCCCCATTTTCGTTTTTCCGGCACCTCTTCTTCCACTCTTTCCTATCTTGTGCTGTTTGTCTCACTGTGTTCCAGTTTATTCCTCTTTCTTCCGCTGCTATTCTTACACCTCCAATCCATGTCTTTCTTGGTCTTCCTACTCGGTTTTTCCCTTCCGGTCTTGCTTCTAGTATTTATTTTACCATTCTATTCTCACCCATTCTGTACGTATTCTTCAACCAACATGGCTGTTTTTCTGCTACCACTTCATCTACCGCTTTCACCTTCAGTTGTTCCCTATATGTTGTATTTATAATTCTATCCAGTTTGGTTTCGCCTTCTATTTTCCTCCAAAATCTCGTTTCTGTGCTTGCGATTCTCTTCTTTTGTTTGTCTGTGATTGGCCAAGATTCGCTTCCGTACACCAACGCAGGGTATCCTACTTTCTTCACCACTTCCACTTTTGTATCTTTTGGTATTTCTGCTTTACCCAGGAAGCTAGTTTTGATTGCATTAAAGATTTTTCCGCCTGTGGCTGTGCGGTCGTTTATTATTTCCTCATCCATTTTTCCGTTACTGCTAATGCATGACCCTAAATATTTAAAGTTAGTGACTTGTTCTACTGTCTTTCCTCCTATTGTTATTTCATGTTTCCTTTCTGTTCGTCCCACGATCATTGTCTTTGTCTTCTCTATATTAATTCTCATGTATACTTTCTGCATTTCCCTGATGTATGTGTCCACATGATATTAAAGCTCTCTTTCTGATTCTGCTAAAATTACCAAGTCATCCGCGTAGAGTAACTCTGATATTTGTACCATTTCAATTCTTCGTCTTCCTATTTTATATTTCCTCGTTACCTTTTTACATTCCTTAACTACATCGTCCATAATTAGTGCGAATAATAACGGGCTCAGCACACATCCTTGTCTTAAACCTCTTGTTGTTACAAATTCCGTTGATTCCTCATTTCTGGTTCTTACTAGATTTGTTGTTTTGTTGTACAAACTCTTGCCCATGTCTATTTCTGTTATATTTATACCTCTATTCTCTAACGTCTTCCATATGACTTTTCTTCTAATCCTGTCTAAGGCCTTACATAAGTCTATAAAACACATATGGACCTTTATTCCCTTATTTATTACTTTCTCTGCCATTTGTCTGAGTATAAATACGTTGTCCTGCGCCCCTCTTCCTTTTCTAAACCCACACTGACTATCGTCTGTCGTATCTTCTAACTTATTTTTGAGTCGTGTTTCCCAGATTCTGGCCCATACTTTGCTTACTATGCTTAATAACGTAATACCTCTATAATTGTTGCATTCCCTGCTATCGCCCTTTTTGTACGAAGGTACTATTACCCCCGTTTGCCATTCTTTTGGTGCTTTTTTTGATCTGACAATATTATTCATTAAAGTTAAGATTTTTTCTTTTGCTACTTCTCCTATATACTTTATCATCGCCGATGAGATCTTATCTTTTCCGGCTGCTTTCCCTAATTTTATCTTTTTTGTTGCCTCTTCCAGTTCCATCTCTGATATCATCTCGGCATCTATACCTTCATTTGTTTTCATTCCGTTTTGTTCGGTTTCGTTATCACTCTCTTCTTTTTCTTCGTCACTGTCTTCCGATACCTCTTCAAAGTGTCTCCTCCATCGTTCCATTATGTCTTCTTCCTTCGTCACTATTTCCCCTTGTTCATTTCTGATGTTTTTCAAGGGATTGGTTCTTTTTTGTCTCAATTGCTTTAAAGTGCCATAGAACAGTTTTTGGTTTTCTCTATAGTTGTCCTTCATTTTTTCTCCAAATTTTACCCATTCTTCCTATTTTGCTTTGTTTACTTTATCTTCTCTTTTGTCCTTGTATTTATTATAATCTTCTTTCTGCTTTGTTTGTAGATATTTCCTCCAGATTTCTTTCTTCTGCTTCACTTTTTCTTTTATTTCCTCTGTCCAGTATACCGTTTTCTTAGTATCCTGATTGCTCACTTTTGTTATCCTACATCTTTCTTCTGCTGCTACTAATATGCTTTGTTTTAGATAGTTCCAATTTTTCTCCACGTCTTTTTCTTCTAACCCTTTACTCAGCTTCCTTTCTATTATTTCCTGATACTTCTTTCTCGTTTCTTCCTCTTTGAGTCTGTACGCTCTAATACTTTTCTTTATTACCTTTCTTCTTTTCTCTTTTGGTTTCTCTTTTTCTATCTTCATTATCATTTTTAGCAAGTAGTGGTCGCTTCTTATCTCAGGTCCTCTTCTCACGACCACATCTTCTATTTGCCTCATATCCTCTTACCGTACAAAAAATAGATACATATATATCTAATTCAGTAGTAGAAGTTTCTGAGATACGATTAATAACAATCTGCTACAAAAAAAAATTCTGGTATAGTTTACAATGTTTAAGCATCGAAAGTAGTTACTATAAAAGTGGAAGGTTAGTCGTAGTCTGGATGTAGGTATACTTTACTTACAAAAATTCACTATTTTTAATATTGTAACTTTAAAAGTAGATATTTGCAGCTGAATAGCAGCTTATTTCAAACTAGGGACTTCTGATGCAATAATCGAAATTTCTGGTTTCAAAGTAGAATATTCTAGTTCAAGAGTAGAACTTGCCGATATAAAAGTAGAAAATTGTAGTTCTAGTTCGGACAAATACTGTAAACATGTGTTTATATTGTAAAGAAAACTATCAAATTTGTGATTCTGAAGTCTCTAGAGAAATACTAGAAATGTGTACGTCCACATATATTGTTTACAAAATAATGGTTCTATTCTTGTATGGTTAGGGTACAGTTTATACATATATTTAAAAATATGCCTGTAATAAACTGTTTTATTTAGTATTACAAGTAAATTTAAAGTAGGTGTTATACGACAATATATACATTATACATATGTATATATATAATGGTACACAATTTCAATTACTAGCAACACGAGAAGAAACACTTGTATGTAGAAGAGTATCATTTTATTTTAAGCAAATGGGATAACAGAAAGTAGGTTTAATTGGGAAAACTACCGTTATAAAGCAAGTAAATATAAATAAACTGCAATGTATAATGTACACATACAAAATATGTAGCTGAAATTATAAAATTTACTAAAACATAACAGCATTTGCTACTTGTTTGTCGGAATGAGTGTATGAATTTAAATATAAGTTGTTTTTATTCATATGATGTAACATTACACAGAAATTTTTATTTAATCATAAAGTATGCTACTTATTAAATCTCGGACGTATCCTGTGATACTAATTATAGACTAAATGCCATAATTATGATACTGTTCACATTGGCGTACATTTAGGATATCTTGGAATAGATTTACAAAATAGAGAATTTTGTTTTAACAGAGGAGATTTCCAGGCAGAAAGTAACATTTCTTTACAAATTTTCCTTCATCAAGTAGCAGAAATCAAAATATTCTAATTTCTCTGTACTTGATTGTTTCTGGTCTTCCGCGTGGTCACGGTACTACACATTTCACAATAATTGTGATTGTAATTGCAATTATTGCAAATTTTAATATAATATAAAGTTAGAATTGCCGTAGCGTGCCTTGGAACACTGACAGATTTATTATTACGAATTGCATGGCATTCTAATCTGTAGTAACCGTAAGGAAAAAACCAAAGTAAAAAATCCATATTTATATCCAAATTTATATATTTAAATTTTACAATCATGGTAATTTCTTTTGTATATTGTACGCATTTGCGTATACCTAAATAAATTCATTTTAAATTAAAATATTAGCTAGCATTTTCTAGATAAAAATCTAATACAACATGAAACCTTTTTTCTAAAAATCCACATTAGGAAAAAAAATTATACTACTTACTCATCGTGTACATGTAAATTAAATAGTTTTAGGTATTGGACGATAGTAGAACCTCGAAGGGGCAGTGCGAATACGCGCTGTCAGTCGAGGTCACAGTGAAATGCGGTCCGATCGGCCGCGTGGTCAAACCCCGGCTGAGGCGACCGTATTGCACTTAGGTAAGTTAAGGGTGCATGTTGCGTGAATGGCTAGTCTGTAAGCCCCCGCACCTCCCTAAAGTAATGCGAAAGCCGTTCCACGGGTGGGGGTAGTATCAATGAATAAAAAAAAAAGGTATTGGTCGATAAGACGAGAAAGAAAAGAAAGACGTTCTAGTATTCTCGTGTTATTTGCAATGTTATACATTTCGATAAATATATATAATATAATATTCGAATAATATTTTCAAAACGTTTTTCAAATAAAACATTCATATAAATAATTTTTAACAATGTTCCGTAAATATGACTACGCTAGGAGAACTCAACATTTGAAAACAGAAATGCATCCTAAATTTTCTCTACTAGAGCGAGGAATCAGGTAAGTACACGGTTTAGAAGCTAATACAGAAATAGAACTTCCTGTAGATTGATTGTTGTCAATAATTAACAAAAGTTTACAATATAAAAAACCAAATTTTCACATTCTGAAGCTTTTGTTACCAGCGAGTCCTCGGGAGTGTAGCTTTTTATAGAAGAAATCCATATAGCAGGGACATCTTCTATAAAATGAAGAACTTTGGTTGAACTTTCCCATACTTTGAAGCATATCTTTCTTACTAATGTGTTCAGGAATGAAAGTAGAAAAACTGACATACTGGAATACAATTGGTTAAGCGCGTTATTCAAAAAATGAAACACAACAAGCCTGTGTCGTACACGGTACTGGCGTGTGGAACGGACAAGTGTTGACCGTGCTTCTATCTTCTGCCGCCCGCTGTCCGATATATAAGGAGCACAGATTTCAGTGAGAAATTAATTTTGAGTTTACACCACTAAAGTATCAAGACAATATTGACAAACATGAAAACTTAAGCTGAATAAATATGCACCTACAGCGAGTTCGTAATAGTTTTGGTAAAACTGGAAGTGATATCAACAATATATATATATATATATGTATATATATAATGTATTGTACGTTTATGTAAAATTCCATGTACAATGATGTATAACTTGCATACTTATACTCCTAATATTAACACTTGCGAAAATTTAGTCAGTACTCGGATAGGTGGACCAATATAGTGGGATATGCAACCGGTCGCGCCGCGGAGCGCACGTAAAGCCGTCGGTCCCGGTTGTCACATGAACATATTTGACAATCGTAAACCATGTAGTGAAACTAGTTCGACGAGTTAGTTAGCTTCCTGCTCAGCGTACGTGCAAAGAAGGCTTTCAGAATCTACGAATTGTAGCTAATTAATAGGCCATTGGCGTTTACGCGAAACAAAAACAAGATACAATTTTAACAGAATTTTTAGTCATTTTATAAATTTCTGAAAAATTCAAAAATTGTGGTAAAGAGTTACTTTTAGCACTGTTTTATTACTAAAAGTATTTGTTTCCACCGCGCCTGTAATGCCTAAAGACTATTAAATAACATACTACTTACGCTTAAGGGATTAATGGTTTCTGGGTAAATCAAGCATTTAAATCAAAATTCCAAAAATTTCTAGAAGTTATCAAAAGCTAGCTTTGTTAGGAAGTTAAAGCCAATATGTAGATTTTTACACGCCCGCTTGCGACTACATATTTTTAATTTTTTTAAATTTTCCTATACGCTGCATTTTTACAATAATGCCTATTCGAGTTTTTAAACAAATTAGTTGAATTGATGGTTTTAAAATTGGAATCTCTAAAAAATCGTACTGGCTTTAGTTTTGAAGCTACGAAGTTCATCAGAAATTATTTCATTCAAAACGTTTTCTAACTAAAATCGTATTATATCAATGATTTTTTTATAAACTTATACATATAATAACATTTTGATGACCTACACAACACATACACACTCACACACACAAGGAAATGTACAGGGTGGCCCACTGAAAATGAAACAGGCGTGTTTTGTGATACTAAACCTGAATTCTACGAAAAATGCCCGATCACGTCAACTTAATTTGCCAAGAGGGTGGGGGAGTGTAATACAGCTATTTCCGAGGTACAAGGGGTATCACAAGACATCCAATTTGAAAGCTCGATGAATTTGCTTTACAGTAATGTAGCAATAGCAGTAAATCCCCACCAGCGTCCATACAGTAATAAGGATTCTATTCAAAATGTCGTATTTATGGAGTGATTAGACAGCATTTGTTGAATTATACGTTGTCGTAAATCTTGTACAGAATCGAGTTGGGTTGCGTGAATTTTACTCTTTAAATGACCCCACAACTGAAATCTAGCGGAGATAAATCTGGCGACCTTGCAGGTCATTCAATAGCGCCTCTTCTTCCAATCCATCGACCAAACCTTCGATCCAAATACCGTCGAACAATCAGTGTTGTTGGAACATCAAATGATCTTCGAGGTAATGATTATCAATCTGTATAATATCAGTTAATATTGAGTCAATGTTGTCTTCTAACAACTCCAAGTATATCCATACAATCAAATAGGCAAGTAAGAAAAAAGCACCAACGAGATGATAACCTAAATGCCACCTCAAACATTTAATTTTTCGGTGTGTTTCGTGAAATATCTTCCTATTAGAATCTGACCAATAGCGAAAATTGTGGCGATGGCCTACACCATTTACGGAAAAAATGCATTTGACGGAAAAACAGATGATAAAAAGAAAATTTGGATTATTTCCGTTCGTTCACTTATAGCCTTACAAAATTGCACGCGGCGGTCAAAGTAGTCTTCATTGAGTTCTTGTAGCAAATGAATTTTATAGGAATGAACATGAAAACTTTCTACCACCACGATATTTAGAACACCAACATACATATTTCGGCAACGACGCTGCCATTTTCAGTAGGAACTTGAACTAACTGAAGTAAGTTGGCTGGAGTTAAGTCCTACACCAACTCAACCATTGAGGCCCAATGCTAATAATCTAACAAACAAAGGCTTAAATACGAGGCTTGTTCAACTGAAACCCATCTTTGATCAACTTAGCCTTGAACACAAATGCAATAATTCAAATGAAATTTCTTAATGTTAGTAGTGTTTGCAACACATTAATAAGTTTCTGGCGTTTGAATTGGATTCTGACTTCTAAAACTGCGGTTTTGAAATAGCGTTTGTTGTTGAAAATCCGTCCAAGTTTGATCAGCGTGCGGTCCTACAATTTTTATACGCTGAGGATATGCAGCCATTGCAGATTCATACGCGAATGCAAGCAGTGTATGGAAATGCATGTATTACGTATCCAGCTGTGAAGGAATGGTGCCGAAAATTTAAGAATGGAAGAGAGGGGATTAAGGATGAGCCCCAACCAGGTGCACGGTGTACTGCATTAACAAAAAACAGTATGGCATGCGTGGAAGGCCTAATTAGAGAAAATCGTCGAGTTACAAGTAGAGAAATTTCAGAAATTGTTGGTGCGAGTGCAGGATCTGTCCGTGGTATTGTTCGTAAGCTGGGTTGCAGCAAAGTTTGATCCCAATGGATTCCTCGTCTCTTGTCTAATGAACAAAAATGGTTGCGAATGGGCTTATCTCTGCAACACCTCACAGACTATAGGCAAAATGGTGATGCCTTTCTTCTGTCAATAGTGGCTGGTGACGAAATATCACTACGAGCCATCCAGTAAGTTATCATCGATGCAGTGGAAACATTCAAGTTCACCACCATCGAAGAAGTTTAAAGCACAACCCTCTGCAAAGAAGGACATTTTGCTGCACGACAATCCTAGGCCTCGTGTTGCTAATGTGGTAAAAGAAAATCTTCAACGAAAGAAATGTAGAGTTTTAGAGTATCCACCCTATAGCCCGGATCTATTGCCTTGCGATTTCCATATTTTTTGACCTCTGAAAAGGCGTTAAAAAGTCGGCATTTTGAGTGTACAGATAGCTGTGGAAGACTTCTTCAATCAGCAGCCACATGAATTCTATGAGCAGGGACACGTCGGTTAGTAAAACAATGGGAAAGGTGCCTTAACTGTGAGTGATTATTTGTAATGAAATTGTTGAATAAATTTTTGATAAAGCAAAGATGGGTTTCAATTGAACACACCTCGTACTAAATCCCCGTTAGCCCTAACCGGTTAAGGAATTATTTTCAACAAATGAATTAAATC
This sequence comes from Limonius californicus, assembly GCA_014611495.1. Taxonomy (NCBI): domain Eukaryota; kingdom Metazoa; phylum Arthropoda; class Insecta; order Coleoptera; family Elateridae; genus Limonius; species Limonius californicus. Next base: position 7,561 of record JABXWE010042410.1, on the reverse strand, counting down.
TGAGTTAGGAATTGGTCCATTATCTCAATTTAAAAGAGCCTCCTATTTTTGAAAATATGAATGCTCTCATGGCAATTCAATTCTTTTGACTTCCTTTAACAACTTTAGATTTTCTAGTTTTATACCGTGCCCTGTCTCGTAAATACCTATGTTGGGCAATACTTGATTTATCAAACCTATGATTTTTGAAATGAGCTACATGTTCTATAATCCTAATCTCAATATTATGTTCAGTTTGCCCAATATATTTTTCATTACAGTGAGAACAGTCGTGTGTACTGTTTCAAAATTCTTTGAATACTGGTTCGATTAATACCCGATCAATAGCCATTTGCCTTGTACTCAACCAAGGATTAACAACAAACATGGTACAGAACCGCTTGATTTTTTACCAGATTTTCAGCGTTTCGCTTTTATTTGCGACAGACCTGGTCTCGCGAAATTTTCTTACTAGCTGCAAGACATACTTGTGATTCACATGTTGCTGGTTGAACAATTCGGTGATCCCGAAGAAAAAGCCATTATTTCAACTCTTACTGAAATCGAATAAACCATTTTAAATGTTTAAAGAAAACAACAACTACGAAATACAGCATGACGCTGACGTAAAAAAACATTTAAGTATTTACGCCAACATATGGTCAATCAATGCCGTCTAATCATTCCATAAATGCTCCAGCACATTTACTGCCCTAAAACTTTAAACTGCATTTCCGCGGGAACTAATGCCAAAAATAAATACACTACTGTAAAGCAGGTTCCTCGAGCTTTCGAATGATATGATACACCTTGAAATTTAAAATTTTTAGTGAAAGTTCCAATTTTGGGATTGAAGATATGTGAACGGAAATAGCCGTATTACATGTCTCCCTGACAAATTAATTTGACGTGTTTAAGCGTTTCTCAAAGAATTGATGTTTATTGTCACAAAACACGCCTGTTTCGTTTTCGGTGGGCCACCGTGTTTTTTCTAAAAAACAATATTTGGGTTCCTAGATATCTATAACAGTTATGTCCGCTAAAATCTCGAATCGATTTTCTTCACCAAATCGATACTTGTGTACTCATGACATTGTGTCAAAAGTTCACTTGTAACCGTAATACCTCCGTAACCTTAAACAACGCAGCCGATACGGTGATGCAAGGAAAAATTCGGAAGGCAGAAGAGGCACCTATGGGAAGATTTATGCGTGGTTGAATTTCAGATCTCTACTAACAACCTTTCATATTGCAAAATGCGAAAGAATAGTTGCAAGTTAACAGTTAATTTTGCGAGGCAGAACTGGGATATAAATATGTCTCGGGATGCCGCAGGACGTTTGGAACGCATTGGCGCAGCCCAGGCCGTGGTGGCGGACGGTCACGACTGAGTAAGCACTTAATCATAAAACAATTCACTCTAACTGCGTGTACATTGCAAATTTGCTACACCTTCGACTTTCGAATAAGATGTATAGATAAGTCGAGGTATTCACTTTTATAACGACTGTGCGTGAAATACCTTTACCACTTTAATCAAACAAACTCTGCGACCTACGACCTGAACAAGTACTACATGCAAATTGGCGGGCTTAATTGAAAAAACGTCCCTGAAACGTCAATAACTATTTCAGATTGAAGATTATTAATATTGGTTGATTTTTATCTACCAGCTACAGTTTTTTTAATTGGCTGCTAAGTTTGCGGGTAATTCTTCCACAATCATTAATTATAGTGGCTCTAGTATACTTAAAGTACGATCAGTAATACTGTTGCATTAACTACCATTTTCGCGGAGTTTCGTTATGAATTTTACATTCCACCTGCATACTTTATCATCAACAACAAAGTTGGAATTTTCATACATAGGTATTTGATTTATGCAGCACGTGGAGATTGGTGTTGGTTTTTTGCTTATTGTTCAAGTAGCGCTACTATAATAACGTACAGTTCTATCGTAATAAGTGCTTATTCTACATCAGCTAGTACTCTGTCTTCCTAGCCTACAACATTTCCTGAATCTAATTTTACTTTTTGCTTTGAGTGCTTCAGGTCTTCAGGATTAATGTCTTAAACAAGTCATCGACGTAAAGACATTATAATTTATAACTATTGCCATTAACACTATTCTTAGACTGATAATGACACTTTCTTTCTATTTTTTAAATTACCAAACTTACTGTTACATTTTTAGATAATAGATAATTTTAAGAATGCACCCAACAAGATAGAAATTTTTGCCTAAATATTTCCCAATAGATAGGTACTTAATTTGATTTCTCGATATTGATCTTCATTTGTGTATAAAGTGTACCATGTAGAGAAAGTATACTGTTCATACATAATATGTTATTAGAGTAGAGCGTAAAATCAGCAGTTGTGAAACATCTCAGGCTTAACAAATTCTGAATAACAATAATAATATTAATGAGTGATTCTACTTCGTGCAATAATTGAGAGTAGGAAATCGTCAATAGAGGAAATTTCTTAAACAAAGTGAAAACTTTGTATTTTAATGTATCTAAATAGGTTTACTATTTTCTCTATGAACAATTACATTACGACGTTCTGTTATTATGTATCAGACAGCGTAAATGCCATCCTTACGTAATAGAAGATTAATATATAATTAATTTAGTACCTTTCTTGATCGTGCAAGTAATTTAAAAAATTACTTCATGTACCTTCAGTAAGTATACAAAATTTGACGCCATAGTATTCCAAAATATACGAAATTGCTTGTAATGGTAATACATGGATGGAGCAACCTTATTCCATTTTTCGTAACTTCAATTCTGTATCGTTCTGAGAATATGAACCACTTTAAAGCATGTCAGACGCTGATATTGACCAATATTATCATTAGATAGAAACGAATTTAGAAGTGCCATAGCAGCTTTTATAACCAAACATATCTTCTTCTTCTTCTTAATTTAGGAGTTTGACCTGTTGCTTCTGGTTTATTAATCCTGTGATATCGATACCCAACTATCTCGCCGTCTCTTCATTGGTCTCCCCGATTCTCGCTCTCCTTCTGATCTTTTGTCTATTGCTATCCTTGCTATACTATTCCCGTCTATTCGTGACACATGTACATTCCGCATTCTCCTTCTTTGGCTCGTCCACCTCAATATGTCCTCCGTCTGACATGTCCTTATGGTGATGTTATTTCGGATTCTATCCTGCAATGTTTTTCCGCTGATTGTTCTCAATACTCTCATTTCTGTTGTTCTAAATATGTTCTTGCTTTTGTTGTTGTCTGCATGGGTCTGCTGCATATGTCATTACAGGTCTGACACATACCATACATGCGTGTTTTGCTTTCTATATTTAGATGTTTATTATACCACTTTAAAGCATGTCAGACGCTGATATTGACCAATACTATCATTAGATAGAAACGAATTTAGAAGTGCCATAGCAGATTTTATAACCAAACATATCTTCTTCTTCTTCTTAATATAGGGCTTTGACCTGTTGTTTCTGGTTTATTAATCCTGTGATATCGATACCCAACTATCTCGCCGTCTCTTGATTGGTCTCCCCGACTCTCGTCCTCCTTCTGTCCTATTGTCTCTTGCTATCCTTGCTATACTATTCCCGTCTATTCGTGGCACATGTACATTCCGCATTCTCCTTCTTTGGCTCGTCCACCTCGCTATGTCCTCCGTCTGACATGTCCTTCTGGTGATGTTATTTCGGATTCTATCCTGCAATATTTTTCCACTGATTGTTCTCAATACGCTCATTTCTGTTGTTCTATTTTCTTGCTTTTGATGTTGTCTGCACGGGTATCTGCTGCATATGTCATTACAGGTCTGACACATACCATATATGCGTGTTTTGCTATCTATATTTAGATGTTTATTATACCACGCGATATCTCTAAGACAGCCAGCTATAATAGCGGCCTTGTTGGCTTGCTCTCTCGTTTCGCTACACAGATCCCCGTGGCTCAAGATGTTCACTTCTAGACATCGAAAGCTCATTACATGCTCTATTATTGTATTATATGTACTACACGTTTGTATCGGTGAGGATCTTTGGATATGGTGAGACTTTTAGTTGTGTCAGTGGATATATTCATATTAAATTTGTTAGCTGTGAGATTAAATTCCTGTAGCGAACGCTGTAACTCGTCCACATTATTTGATATTATAAAGCGTCGTTCGCGTAGCACACTATTTTAATTTTCCTATTTCTCAACCAAATATATGATACAGGAATACTATCCAAGAGATAGTTGAAGTCTACCTTCATAACTGTCCGAAAAAATTCAACACTGAAAGGAATTTCGTACAGTAGGCCTCATACGCCAAGTATTAGAATTAGTCTTGAATATTATTCACGAAAATATATGGAAAAAATGTGACGGAAGTAACAACCACTTTGGATTTAGATCTGGAGCAAGCACAAGGGAAGCCTTATTTACATTACAAATTTTAATACAGAAATGTAGAGACATGCAGAAGGACGTTATTATAAGTTTAATTGACTACGAAAAGGGGCCCGACAGAGTAAGACATGAACAACTTATCCAAATACTGAAAGAAATACGCCTATACGAAAAGGATATACAGATAATCAAGAACGTGTACTGGGGTCACACAACAACCGTTAGAATCAAGAACGACAGTACAGAAGAAATAGAAATAAAACGACGAGTGAGACAGGGATATATTTTATCGCCAATATTGTTCAACTTGTATTCAGAACATATAATAATGACGTAAATTAAAGTAAATGGTGAAGTAGTACACCATTCTATCAACTCAAGAGGATATGCAAACCTTGTTAGACAAAGTAAATGAAGAAATTGAACGCTTAGGCCTAAATACGAATATCCAGAAAACCAACTTCATGGTAGTAAGCAAGAAATGTGAAACTTATGGTAGCAAATAACACAGAGCGAATACAGAACATTTAGGTACATGGGTAAAGGAAGAATGGAATAGTGATGCGGAAGTTAAAATAAGAATAGAAATGGCCAGAGACAGATTTAGGAAGATGAAGGTAATATTACGTAATAAAGAACTGAGCATCGATCTAAGAATGAGAATAGTTAATTGCTATATATGGCCAATATTCAGTATGGCTCTTAAGAAAGGGACAAGCTCAAAAATAGAAGCTTTCGAAATGTGGTTCTTCCAACGAATAAAGACCTCATGAATAAAGCGTCGTACCAATGAGGAAGTCTTAAATAGAATAGAACGAGATAGATAACTTTTACACATAGTGAAAAGAAGAAAAATCGAATATCTGGGACATGTACAGAGATATGATAGGTATAACCTACTGTAAAAAAATTACGATGGAAAAGATAGAAGGCAGAAGAGGAGTGGGAAAAAAAAGATGAGGGAATCAGGGAGAGTCAGTACTCTCTTTAACAAGAAACACAGAAAGATTTGCAGAGATGGCAGTCAACCTTCATTAGTTGGAGTGGTACCTACAGTAGAAGAAGATAGCAGATTTAAAATTTAAAAATCAAACCTTTATCAAATTAAAATCAAAAATCCAGGAATCCAAGACCTTTTAATATTAACTCTATTTTTTAAGACAACCCTGATATACTGTCAAAGGATCAACTGTTTCTCAATTCTACAGTGAAGCTCTGCATCACCAAACTGAGATTTACATGTCATCGAAGTAGCACCATGTCCTCGCAATGTGCATCATAATACAGGAGCTGCCATTGTGAAATCGCTAATAAAATGCAGTGTAATCAACGATAAACAATGGAGTAGCCGACCACAACTCTTTGCTAGAAATGATGCTTTGTTAAGAAGAACCAGTCCAGCTGATAGTAGCTTCAATTCTACAGAACTAACCAAATTGTGATCATAAGCTACTGGTGTGAGTTTGTATATGTCTACTGTGAGAAGAAAACTTCCTAGTGTTGGGCTCTGAGGATACGGCGCACGTAAAGAATCACTGCTTTCCGAGAAGACTCCACCATTTGCAATGGCTCAAGAAACATCGTCACTGGATATCAGAAAAGTCGCAACAGAGGATTTTTGCTGAGAAAGAATTTTCTCCAAAATGCATACTTCCAATAAAAGTGTCTGCCGAAGTATTTGGTCGACTGCATATCCCTAGGGTGATGAATGCCACAAAATACATCTTGGATGTCGACCAATAAAGTCGATAGAATGAATTGCCAGATCTTAACCTCATCTAAAACTTGTGATGAAGGATAACTAACGTGATTTGGAAGACAACCAACAAAAGAAATTGATTTAATCAAAGCCTTTGTCAATGCATCTCCAAGGCCGATAGATTCAAATATATATTTTATTTAATATATGTTTTTGCCAATTCCTCAAGTGTTTCACACCACTGTATTTCCTGATTGTAACACCGAAGAAATTAGGTTGTGTTATCACAGTCTAACCAAATCTGATATTCACTAAAAGTGTTAAGGAACACTTCCAATGGTCCAATATTCCTACTTTGCCTTGGGCAATATTTGAACACATATTACTGTTTCCATAGAATGAGGAAATGGAGTTCCGAATAACAAAGAATTACAACGCAACCTACAAATGCAAAACATTGTTGTAATTAAGAGTTGTCTATGTGCCCAGAAGATGGATTTCCTATTATGTAATCGGATAAATATTCATGTATTCTCTCAAAAGAATTTTTACGATTAAACGATAGTACAATCACAATAAAAGCGATAAAGATCTACAACAAACGTGACAATAGTAGTACCATTCTCGGATTTAGTCCTTGTAGCGGTATCCTTGTCCGAGAAAGAAAGAGGGTAATAATGGTCGCATTTAAAAGGAGTTCTCTTACATTATTAAGTTCCAGACGATTTTTCAAAGCGTGAGTTATGGAAGACACGAATAGGGACACGGGGCGTGGTGCTGGACGATTTGATCGCAGAATTGCGTGACCGTCATCCTACAGGACACCTCAAGGAATATTACATCACCTTATCTTGTCTATTTCTGCACAAGAGCTACGTTAATTGAACGCAGCCTAAAATTGTTAAATAAAACCTCATTAATCATTTCTAACCTTTACGAAAACAAATATTCCCCGTGAATTATTACAACTTATTTGACATAAATTAAGTGCATAATAGAGATTTATCTATCGCAAATAATACAAATCTGTGCATTCGCACCACACTACAGTTAGTTTAGCAAGAGAACTACACTCTCGTAATAAATTTCAAAACTACATCGTGTCCCAATTATTTTCTCGCGCCGGTGGCTTGACGCATATATTAAGAAGAATTGAGTCGCAATTATTCGTAATTGTCTCTTGGAACATTTCAGGCTCGTACTAGACAGATTTTTTTTAAACAATACAAATACTTCCCTTACACAAATTTGCTCTACAATTTGCGTTCTTAAAACCCTGAACTTTAAACAAAGTATCAAAGTAACAAAACGTGTGCCTTTACTTATACCATACACTGTTATATTTAATAGCTATCAGTTGCTACAATTCTGTTTCGTCTTGAACACTAAATATATATTTCTGAATGTGTAATGGAATACTTCTAGAGATTACGACCTGTCAATATTACAATTTACTTTCGGCTTAGACCGCGTCGTCATTTGGGAAC
>JABXWE010042408.1:0-16406 GCA_014611495.1 Limonius californicus | reverse complement strand
GGGGGGGGGGGGGGGGGCGATTAAAAACAAATTAGCACAAAAATTAGCCGCACTGACCTGAAACTCAAACCACTATTGAAAAATAGGTAGGTGTTGAATATAACTTGTAACAAAATTGTGTAAAAAAAGTTCAAATTTAGGGATTCCTTCAACAAAGTTTTGCTCAAATAAACAATTTATACGTTCGCCGGGGTATTATTATTTAAACAACGGTATGCTCTTTAATTGTTTTCTTCTTTTCTCGGTTTAAAAATAGGCCGTATTTACATAGGGCGAGTCGTTCAAAAATGTTTAATTGCAAACTTACATTCAAAATTGGACAAAAAATGTGAGAGCTAGGCTAAGAACATTGAATGAAAAAATAACTGGATATTAGAAGGGGGGGACTGTAGACGCAATAAGTCACAACGCCCTTACTATTTATAAACAGCTTAAAATTATTTTATATGTGTTTTTAACTATTGAAAATAACTACGCTTATGTACGGGGTGGTGTTCTAAAAAATAACAGCATGGGTCCTAAAATCAACCCTTTGTCGTTCAAAAATATTTTAGTTGCAAATATAACCACAAAAAACGTACTAATGTGGACATTCAGACAAGAGTGGTAAACTGAAATAAATATTTAAATCTTAGGCATAGATAATTCTGCCTCCTTATTATTGATACAATGTTGTATGCAAAGCAAACACAGTCTTATTTTTTACCTTCTTTCGGCCAATTAAAAATATCTGTATTTATGTATGAGTTAGCAGAAACTATAGGAATTTAGAAATTAGACAAGAACATTGAATTGATATAAACAAATGAACTTTAGAGGGTGTGAAGTAGATAGTCACCCCCTTACTATTTAGACAATGTTATACGGGAAGCAAGCACAGCTTCAACTTATTGCTGTTTTGCGAGCGATTAAAATAGCTATGGTTTTGCACCAGCAATTGTTCACAACAATATCGTCGTTTACCTACAAATTAACACACTGCCTCTAAAAAAGTTTAGTTGCAAATTTAACTAATACAAAATATATTATTTGGACAGTTGAATAAACAAATAGACATGAAAGAGGGGGAGACGCAGATAGAAAACACCCCCTTACTGTCTGAGATTCCTTAGGCATTGGCCCTTCATATCTCGGTTATTTGAAGTACTAGAAGAATTATTTTTGGGCAAAATATAATAGGCAGTCTTCCCTACGTATTAGGCTGTTCCAAGAATATTAAACAATTTTAAGAAATTGTGGGAGAGACTGTATAATTCTTACACCGTATAATTCTTAGAACGTCGAAATCCTAAAGACCTAGAGCATATAATACGGTTTATTCGACTTAGATAACGCAACGATATATGTATTTATACAGTATGTATATAAGTGTGTTTTCATTTAAGCCTTACAGTTTATTATAACATGTTTTAATGTAAAAACACATGCATATCGCTTATATACTATAAAAAACCCATCTACAAACAGTTTTTCATCGATTACGAAGTAATAATTAAATGTTTAGTATTAACTAAAACGATTTTACGGCCGGAACGTGAACGTCATAGTCCTGTAATACGCAACCCTAATTTGTTATCTTTCTTGTGTCGGTTTATTATTACGCAAAAGAGAGAGTAAAATGCAAGTTCAGATTGTGTAGGTTATAGAAATTTTTAAACTATATGTAAAGTTATTGTGCGCTTGCAATGAGCACATGAGTAGTGGGGTTTACCGATTTGTATCGAGGAAGCGGAAAATTCAGTGGTATAGGTTCAAATATAAAGAGAGGAAGTTCTGTCCATAAAAAGCTTAATAGAATCTCGTTAAATTCAGAAAAATACACTATAAACCATGCGCGTATCATACAGTTATAGCTTATTGTAATCATAAACATAGCATGTGGTACCACTAGAACAACTGTCTTTAAAAGAAAAAAGACTGTTACATAAAGCATACAATTGCAAACTTAAATAATTTGTTTCGGGGTTGAAAATGCATTTATTTTAAAACGAAAAAGTATACGATTTATATTATTTTGCTCTATAGGTTAACCTTAAGTTTAAATGATCACTAAATCCGTTATTTTACAGTTACCAACGTAGTTACTCTAGAACGCCATATATGCATTTATGATATCATAACCTAAAATTCACAGACATTAGGTTCTTCAAATACTTAAGATTCTTTCAAACGTGATAGCAATGAACGTTTGAATTGCTTGACAAACCTAGACGGATTCTTTGAACAATCTTTTAAAATGGTTAATAATTAGTGGTGCCCAGAACGTTAAGAAATCTATCTATCTGTAGGGGTTTTTATAAATATTTTTTCGCTACGACATTCAAATAGGAAGGAAATAGTTAAAGAAACAACGGTCCTAACTGACCTAAATATCAACCCATGTTTTTAAAAAATATTGAAGTTGTAAATTCAACCTTAAAATGAATTAATCCCAGAACGTTGAACTGAAATAAACAATTGAAGACTAGAAGGGGGAGTCGCAAGTAAGTCACGCTTCCTTACTAGTTACAATATTGCACAATATTACCCCGGAGGTTTCCTCCTTTTTTAAGACGATTATAAATGGTTATTTTGACACATAGGACGATATTCCAAAAAATAAACAAATACACTTCAAAATCAACTCATTATTGTAATTCTACTCGCTCTAATAATACTTATAATTATAAATCTGCATTTGAGTACTGACAGACAATTCCTTGCTTTGCACAGTTTGAAGCTCAGACTTGTTTGAAGGCGCTAGTATTATATATTAATTAATTTATTTATTTTCGACGAAAGCTGGTTCCTCCCTCCACTGGGCGAAATATATACTAATTTGGGTAAGCCAGACACCTTGAACAATTGAAGCTTAGAGAGGGAAGGATGCAGATAAGTCACGCCCCCTTACTATTTATATAATACTTATTGTACACCAAAATAAAAAAAATCTAATTATCTGAAGAAGAGATACACAAATTATAAATTTCTCTAAATAATATATTTTTACGTTCCATTCAAGTAAGAAAATTCAGCTGTATAGTATAAATTATACGGTTTACATTGATCGAAAGAAGCTGCGACCTACTGATCCCTAAACAACTCTCGTCGAAGATACTACATTGCGATGGCTTCTACTCGAAAACAATAAACGTTTATTAGTCAACAGTTACACATACTTACGTGAAAAAGAGGACAAGGCAGACAAGAATTAATAAATAATTATGTAAATAAGAAAAAGCACTTTAAACGAATCAGAAACAGGGTAGTGATAGAAAGATGATAGGTGGGAAAGAAGAGAAAATAATAGCTAAGAAATGTAAAAAGAAACCTCTATGGAAAATGAAGAAGAAGAAATAATGAGAGAAGATATGATACAAAGTGCAGGAACAAAGAAATAGCCAATTAATACGTTTTTACAGAAACAAACCCACAAAAATGTATAAACTTGTAGGTGGAACCGAAAAGAAACATTGAGAGAAAAAAGCGGGGGAGCGACAAAAAAGAGAGAGAGAAAGCGAGACAATCGAAATCTTTAAGAAAAATTAAAGGAGTATTAAGCCATAAGAAGAGAGTATTACAAATTAGTAGGTTCCTAAAAAATAAACCCTAAAGAAAGTATTTGGAAGAGAAATATAGAAAGCGATAGGCAAAGGAAAAGAGAACCATATACGCATAGATTGACAAGATGGTAGAGAGCAAAGTCTTAGTGATATAGCGGGTATTGCAAACTTCTTTAATACGAAACAAATCGATATACTGATGTGAAAGTCAATTTAGTAAATTTTCCAACTACTGTCGACGTTTGAATAGCTTAGCTATATAAAGTCGATATAACGTGAAGAAAGTTAATAGAAAGTGTCTTATAAAGTAATTATAACAGAAAGGGTGCCTATAACAAATATAGACGATTATATAAAGAAAGAAAAATTGATACAACAAAAAATAATTATTATTACTTATTTGTATAGTCGATATACAAAGCTACAGTTGTTATGATAAGTTTATGAAACCATAGAATCCAATACACACCATTAGGAGACATAGATATAATAAGAAGACAATTATATAGGGTTAAAAACGAAAAACTCATGTGGATTGCATACTGGATCTAATTTTAAAAATGAATAACGTAATTGTTGTTAAAAAGTACTCACATTTTTGGTAGAAAATTATTGATGCCAAAACATTTAGAAGAAATAACTAAAGAAATAGGTAAAACTAGGTAGATAAAACACGTTGTTTTTTTTAACATTATATACAGGGCAATTATTATTAGATACAGATTTTTTTGAGGGAATTATGCACAAGAGACGGTCAAAGTTACGATACTTCAACATGTTTCCAATGGGTGTGTCTGAAAAATTTGTTTGTCGTGTGTAATCCATCGATTACAGAACAGTGAGAACAGTTCAGTTAAACTATTTTCTATTCAATATTCTATAAATAGTAGAACTCCACATTAGATAATTATAGAACATCGCTTTGGCTATGCAACAGTTTTATTGTCAATTTTAAAAATTCTATTGAATTTGCTTACCTCCGCGTATTTTATCTAATTACACGCTTTAGTGTACCTACCTTTAGGCAAAATCTACAAAAGCGTATTGTTAAATTTCCCTTTCATTCTAATAATGAAAACAAGGAAATAAAAATGTTTGTGCAATGCTTGTTGTGGTTTTGGTGCAGCTAAACGTTTTGAGCATTTTAATATAATTTTCTAAGGTGCTGATACTGGCTTTAATAAAACACTTGAAAAAACGAGAATCATTAACTTACGCCGTCTTGCATTTTATTCATTTTAATTTGTTCTAAAATTTCGCGATTGTGATTAACACAATCAGAGAATGATGCTTCAGGAAAGGAAAAACAATTCTACATTATCCAAAATCCTGTTTCATTTCATACTAGAAAAATATTCAACAAAGGACTCATAAAAACAATCTTGTATATTAAAACCTTAATCGAGAAAGCTTACACTCGAGAACGATTACTGTAAATTGCAGAAAATGTTTCCGCTCATATACAACAATTAAAGATTACAGTAAAATGTTTTTTTGGAACAGGATCTTTGATAAGAAAATATAAAAATATATAAGCAATTATTCAAAACCGCAGAAAGATTATTAATGGCTATAGAATACCGCTGTCCTCCACATAAACCAATAAACAACTAAAAAAATTACTGTTCGGGTTTTCCTTTTCTCATTAAAATAACGAAAATGTAGTAATTAGTATTCTTGATTATTTAAATTTCGTGTTTTCTGTACGCTTTTAATGTATCCGAATCTGCCATTTAATTTAAGGTAACTTATAACAACTTTTTAAAGCGAGGTACTTTTTGGATCTATTTAAACTGAATAACGATCAGGTTTAATTGAAAAACTATTTATTATCTATTTGTCAATTAATTTAATAAAAAGTAGTCCTGCAATGGAAAATAACTAATACCTGTTTCTTTTCGTGGGTATTTATTCCAGATAAATAACTTACTCTCCCACTTTGAAGTTGCCTTGCAACATTCTCAGCAGTGTGCGGTTATGTTACATGCATTTAGTTTTATCAGGATCGAGAACATCTGCTAATACAGCTTTCCTTATTTAGGTTTCAGTGCAAACATTTCCGTTTAAAAAGGAAGCGATGTAAATACATGGATAAAACATCATCCATTCCGGCTTAAAGCCAAATTAACAGGTGGAAATGGCTAGGCATTTAATTAAAAAAACCTGATAAGTAGGAAGTATTATATAATTCGCAAATACATCTGCACAGGAGCTACAATAACAGTATGCATTTTTTCACTGGGATAAAATATTCATTTTATAATTTAATACTTTCTTACACGTCATTTAAAAAATAACCTTTCATTTACAACGAACGAATAATTGAGTACCTGCGTTCGAATTAACAAGGGGCAATGATGCGGTTGTCAAAATATGTGATACTCACCACATCACCAAGTGTGGTTAATTTGGCACGCAACAACCGGGTTTAAAAGCAAGAATACGGGAGCTTTAACTTTCCGCCTTGCGGAAGTTCAAACCCCTTCATAGAGTGTAGAACTCCACCATTATTATTATTATTATTATTAATATTATCATCTGTTTAGTGTACACAGTTGCACCTATTACATACCATTTCCAGCGAGTACAGCCCTTACTGATTCTGATTGTGATTCATGAATGCTGTTTATTAAATTCGTTCCTGAGATAACATAACAGAAAATTCAAACTTTGCTGTTTTCAAGTGAGGATATTAGCACCGATTGTCGTTAAATGTTTGGTTGGATATTTTGGAAAACCGTCTGATAGGGCCAGTATTTTTACTAAATGTTTAACTAGTTTGACTTCTTGAATAACGGTTTACCCCAACTAAATCCAAACTTTGCTGCCTATAGTTTATTTACCAACGAAGCTAGTTTTACGCTGTTGTCAAGTGAGTATATTAGAACCGATTGTCGTTAAACGTTTGGTTGGATATTTTGGAAAACCGTCTGATAGGGCCAGTATTTTTACTAAATATTTTAACTAGTTTGACTTCTTGAATAACAGTTTACCCCAACTAAATCCAAACTTTGCTGCCTATAGTTTATTTCCCAACGAAGCTAGTTTCAGCTGTTGTCAAGTGAGGATATTAGCACCTATTTTCATTAAATTTTTGGCAGGATATTTTGGAAAACCGTCTGATAGGGCCAGCATTTTTACTAAATGTTTAACTAGTTTGATTTCTTGAGTAACAGTTTACCCCAACTAAATCCAAACTTTGCTGCCAATATTTTATTTACCAACGAAGCTACTTTTACGCTGTTGTCAACTGAAGACATCAGCACCCATTGTCGTTAAATGTTTAGTTGGGTATTTTGGAAAATCGCCTGAAAGGGCTAGCATTTTTACTAAATCTTTTAACTAGTTTGAATTCTTGAATAACGGTTTACCCCAACTATTGGAAGACGTCCCCCTACAATATAGGGTTCATCTGTATTTTACGCACACTCCAGCTCCTCCGCAGTTTTCCGGAAATACCTATAACCTACAATGACAAATGGATAGGACGAGGGGTCTAACTCCAAGGCCACCTAGATCGCCTGATTTTAACTCACCAGACCTTTGTATTTGGTGTATTTACTTGTTAGTGCCTTTACTGTTCGTTTTTCACATGATAACAATTTATTGATTAAAATAGAAAATCTCCTCTATCTCTAAAACAGTTGGTTTGCGAGCATATGTTGATTCAAAATACTATACGTGGTTAAATTATCCGACTTTTTTTAAACACTTCGAAGATCTATTAAAGGGATCCTAAACCGACCTGACAATTCAAAATTGATTGTAAGTTTTACAGCTTCAAACCATTATATTTCATTGCTTGTCCTATCCGTATCGTAGGACTACCTTTTTTCATTTCTTCACACTACCCTCGCCCGAACCGCTTTAGTATTACTTCATGGGGGGCGGGCGTCCCTTACATACTAGCCGTTCATGCAACATGCACCCTAAACTTAACTGAGCGAAATATGGTCACCTCAGCCGGGCTTCGACCACGCGGCTGATCGGACCGCATTTCACTGTGAACTCGACTGACAGTGCGTATTCGCACTGCCCCATCCAAGTCCCTGGGACCATCTACCTAAAAGCTAACTGCAACCAATGTAAAAGCCAACACGTATAGTGTACCGCAAAATAAATGTGTCTTGGCATTGTTCTGATATTACGAAAATTAGATAAATCTTGACAATGAGATTATGTGCATTGTGTTCTTAAAGGATGGTAGCTTGTAATATAGTAAAAAATTCACTAAATAAACTATACATATACTACATATGTATATTTATTTACAATACTATTGCTGATTTTTTATCATACGTTCTTATGATTTATTCGATAATTTCACTCTATTTCAATCCTAGATATGTTGTCTACTAGTTTAAAAACTGCATATTGAAACGTAGCCAAGATGATAACAAAACGTTAATTTTAGTTTATTTTAAGTTACTTTAGCAACCCCGTAACCATAGGATCAGAGTTCTGTTTGAGATATCTATGGTTAATAAATTGTTGTAGATTCAAAAATTATTGTCTTATGTTAAGGTTTTACAATCTGACCATTGTTATCCATTTTAAGTACTAACAATTAAATTTATAAATAAACTAACTGTTATATAAATCCATTAACCATTAGATTAAAGATTCGTTGAGATATCTAGAATATTTAATCCCTGTAAGATTGAAAGGTCTAATAGTCCGACTTCAAATATATTATGTACAATTTTTGCAAATTTTAGTTCTTTTCAATTTTTAATTTACATTTTACAAATATACTAACTGTTCTCATTGTATTTCTAAATATATACAAAGAACAAGAACAATTTAAAGAAACCTGTTTGTTTTGTTAGTTTTTGAGAATACAACAAATACAATTTACAAGCATACAGATGACTTTTTATGATCATTAGTAACAAATAATAAATTTTCATGGCCTCAACTATCATAGTTAATGGTTTTTGTCTCCTATAGTTGATTATGGTTTCTGTATTATTGAGTAATGTTCCAGAATAGATTTAATAGAAATATAAGTTCACAAAGCCAGAACATACAATAAAAATTAGTAAGGTAGACATTGCAAACTTTAGCTGATGTTGAAAAATAAAGTGGTAGAAGTCAAAAATCTGTGTGCCTAATAAGAAAATGTTCTGACATGCTTCGTCCAGAATGTAAAAAAAAATGTTCTCCTGTAATAAAGTTCGCTGTGGGACATATTTCATTTACTTTAAGTGAGTTATCAAAAATACCCGTCTTTTGGAATTTTGATTTGATTTTGATGAAGCTAAAGGAAATGTTACCACAAATAATAATCTGAAACAAATATAGGAAGTAGAAAATATTAAAAAATTTTTAAAAATAGTTTTCAAGAAAAAATCTGCAATTATGGGGAATCATATTAAAAATATTTAATTATTACGCGCTGCTAATGTATCTACGAGTTATTGAATGTCTAAAAAATGTCTTAAAAGCTTTAAATTCAAAATATACCGCGTGCAAATTGAAGCAGTTTTTTCGTAATTTTCGTGAGATGCATAAGTTTGTATTATCGATGTCGATATTTATTTTACTGTTGAATCTATTCTGAAAACATTTTTCTAGATTAAATTCAATTATGATCGTGTTCTAAACATTATTAAATTACGTATACATATAGTTTAAAAATTACTCTTGGTCCTATGAGGAATGTAGATTCACTTTGCCTATAATATTCGAGACCACAGCAGTGGTTTTTTAGTAGCCATTAATCGTATAATTAATAATTAAAATATTTATATAAATTTTCGAAAAACTGAAAACGTATATAAATTCTGTAACATTAGACAGTTTTATAGAAATCTTAATGTAATTGCTACTGGGGCAGGCGTTATAAATTACACATTAATATGAGTTTTAAAAACTAGTAGGAAAGTAATATTGTTGGCGAATTCATTGACTCAAATTAAAATATTAACAATCAAAAGTTATATCTCTTCGAGAACAGAGTGTTGCGCGTTTTAAGTACCACAAACATAGAGGACCTACAGCTTAATGTGGGCTCGGAACTGCGGTAACTGTAAACATATATACTCCAGAGAAGATTACTAGGCAGAATAACTTGCGGGTTTGTCACTGCCTTGCGAGGGAGAAATTCGATGTTGCAGTACCGGGAATTGAACCCCAGACGAGTTTAACGCACTGACGTCTAGTAGACGACCGCCTCAAAAGCTGTACAAAAAATACCTAATTGTTTAGAAGCAAATTATATTCATATTTCCTATTGTACTGAACAATCTTCCTGAATTTCTCTACTTCTTCTTCAGATGACTTATAATCACAATCATTACTTAAAATAATTATTAATAAGTGTACTTTGTTGTGCGGGAAATCCTGTTCGCAGTTTTGTAAACATATATGTTCCATATTTCTTTTATTCCTTACTAATTTCCAGCACGAATTTCTACCAAGGTGTGAACAAGCTTCTTATGATGTCCTAGTAAAATTCTAAAGTATGGAAAATAGTTTAAAGAATTACTGTATTATTATTATAGGAACAGTTAGATAAAAATAGTCGTTTAAGTATTTAAATTACCTCATAATCAGAAAATCCGACCTGAGCTTTGCAAATCTGATTATAAACAATCGAAGAATTCTATTGTTAAGAGACTAATTACGTGTTTGCTATTACAATTATTGTGCTTTGTGCAATGTTTAGATCTAGCTGTCACGTTGTGAGTATGCCAATTTTTGTTATACTGATCATTTGAGTGTTTACAAATAACTTAATTCCGTTTCGTTATCACTAACAACATAAAAATGTTCCGAACCAGTTCTGTCGCCTCGAATATGAAAATTTTTATCTCGCGACCATTTGAGTGGTTTATAAATCATTTTAGTAATTTAAATTAAATTACTTTAATTCTTTCATTTGAAAAGGTTTCTTACTGACAAAATGGCAATGATTTGACCCAGTTGTCGCGTCTAGAGTATATCAATTCTTGTCTTGCTGATCAATTGAGTGTTTGCAAATCATTTTAAGTGCTTATGTTAAATTATTTTAATTCCTATAATTACAGAAAGTACCGTTTCGTTATCACTAACTACATAAAAAGGTTTCGAACCAGTTGTCTCGTTTCGAATATGACAATTTCTATCTTGCTGACCATATTTTTGGTTTGAAAATCATTTTAATAGTTTAAATCAAATTACTTTATTTATTAAATTTGATGATATAACATTACATTGTCATTGACGAAATAGCAATGTTTGGAGATAGTTGTAGCGTCTGGAATATGTCAGTTCTTGTCTTGGTGATCATTTGAGTGTTTACAAATCATTTTAAGTGCTTATGTTAAATGGTTTTAATTCCTATAATTTCAAAAGGTGCCGTTCCGTAATCATTAACGACATAAAAATGTTTCAAACCAGTTGTCTCGTCTCGAATATGACAATTTCTATCTTCCTGACCATTTGATTGGTTTCAAAATCATTTCAGTAGTTTAAATTAAATTACTTTAATTATTACATTTGAAAAGGTAACATTACATTGTCACTGACGAAATAGCAATAACAATGTTTGGAGCCAGTTGTCGCGTCCCGAGTATGCCAATTTTTGTTTCAGTGATCATTTGAGTGTTTACAAATCAATTTAGTTGCTTATGTTAAATTGGCTTAATTAAGTTTCGTTATCACTAACAACATAAAAATGTTCCGAACTAGTTCTATCGTCTCGAATATGACAATTTTTATCTTGTTGGCCATTTGAGTGGTTTAAACATCAGTTTAGTAATTTAAATTAAATTACTTTAATTCCTTCATTTGAAAAGGTAAGCACTACGTTCTTACTGTCGAAATGGCAATGTTTTGACCCAGTTGTCGCGTCTAGAGTATATCAATTCATGTCTTGCTGATCAATTGAGTGTTTGCAAATCATTTTAAGTGCTTATGTTAACTTGTTTTAATTCTTATAATTTCAGAAAGTACACTTTCGTTATCACTAACTACATAAAAATGTTTCGAACCAGTTGTCTCGTCTCGAATATGACAATTTCCATCTTGCTGATTATTTGATTGGTTTGAAAATTAATTTAATAATTTAAATTAAATTACTTTAATTATTAAATTTGAAGAGGTAACATTACATTGTCACCAACGAAATAGCAATGTTTGGAGCTAGTTGTCGCGTGTGGAATATGTTAGTTCTTGTCTAATCCATCATTTGAATATTCCATCTTCCTGGCCATTTCATTGATTTCAAAATCATTTCAGTAGTTTAAATTAAATTACTTTAATTATTACATTTGAAAAGGTAACATTACGAGTACATTGGCACTGACGAAATAGCAAAAGCAATAGCAATGTTTGGAGCCTGTTGTCGCGTCCCGAGTATACTAATTTTTGTTTGTTAAATTGTTTAATTCTTATAATTTCAGAAGGTACCGTTCCGTTATCACTAACGACATAAAAATGTTTCGAACCAGTTGTCTCGTCCCGAATATGACAATTTCTATCTTGCTGACCATTTGATTGGTTTGCAAATCATTTCAGTAGCTTAAATTAAATTACTTAATTACTACATTTGAAAAAGTAAAATTACATTTGTCACTGACGAAATAAAATGTGTGGAGCCAGTTGTAGCGTCTCGAGTATGCCAGTTTTTGTCTTGCTGATCATTTGAGTGTTTACAAATCATTTTAAGTGCTTGTGTTAAATTGTTTTAATTCCTGAAATTTCAAAAGATACCGTTCCGTTATCACTAACGACATAAAAATGTTCCGAACCAGTTGTCTCGTCTCGAATATGACAATTTCTGCCTTGCCGATCATTTGAGTGGTTTATATATCATTTTAGTTGTTTAAATTGAATTACTTTACCTCCTACATTTGCAAAGGTAGCTCTACATTATTACTGACGAAAAGGCAATATTTTAACCCAGTTGTCACGTCTCGAATGTGTCCATTTTTGTCTAGCTGATCATTTGAGTATTTACAGATCATTTTAATGTTTCAATCCAATTGTCATGTCTCGCGTTTGTCAATTTTTGCCTTGCTGATCATTTGAGTTTCAAACCAATTGTCACGTCGCGAGTGTGTCTATTTTTGCCTTGCTGACCATTTGAGTTTCAAACCAATCGTCACGTCTCGAGTATGTCAATTTTTAGCTTGCTGATCATTTGAGTTTCAAATCAATTGTCACGTCTCGCGTATGTCAATTTTTGCCTTGCTGATCATTTGGGTTTCAAACCAATTCTCATGACTCGAGTATGTCAATTTTTGCCTTGCTGATCATTTGCGTTTCAAACCAACTGTCACGTCTCGAGTGTGTCTATTTTTGCTTTGCTGATCATTTGAGTTTCAAACCAGTTGTCACGTCTCGAGTGTGTATCTTTGCCTTGCTGATCATTTGAGTTTCAAACCAATTGTCACGTCTCGAGTATGTCAATTTTTGCCTTGCTGATCATTTGAGTTTCAAACCAATTGTCACGTCTCGAGAATGTCAATTTTTGCCATGCTGATCGTTTGCGTTTCAAACCAATTGTCACGTTTGGAGTATGTCAATTTATGCCTTGCTTATCATTTGAATATTTACAGATCATTTTTATTGCGCAAATTATAAATTAAATTTTTTAACCCATATAATTTTAAAAAGTTAAGTATCATTAACAACCTAGAAATGTGTTAAACCAATTGTCACGTCTGGAGTATGTCAATTTATGCCTTGCTTATCATTTGAATATTTACAGATCATATTTATTGCGCAAATTATAAATTAAATTTTTTAACCCATATAATTCCAAAAAGTTAAGTATCATTAACAACCTAGAAATGTGTTAAACCAATTGTCACGTCTCGAGCATGTCAATTTTTACCTTACTGATCATTTGAGTATTTACAGATCATTTTAATTACGCAAATTATAAATTGTTTTAATCCATATAATCCCAAAAAGTTAAATACCCCTAACAACATAGAAATGTTTCAAATCAATTGTCTCGTCTCGAGTATAACAATTTATCTTGCTGATCATTTGAGTGGTTGTGTAAAATACATTTTAGTGGCTTAAATGAAATTGTTTTGCCTTCTACAACTGGAAATTATTCCGTTACGGTCTCACTGACGAAATAGAAATATTTCAAACCAGTTATTTCGTACCGAGTATGACAGCTTTTTTCTTCTTGATCATTTAAGTGGTTTAACAATCATTTTAGTTGTTCCAATTGCTATTTTTTAATTGGCATTAATTCCCACAGGAGCGGACGACTCTTCCTGTATTTTTCATATTTAGATTCAGTCATTTAAAAATGGAACAAGGCTTATATCAAATTTTCCATAACGAAAGAAGGCACAAGAATTGACCATGTCTAAGCAAAAAAGGCTTATGATAGCATTAATTACTGTATATGTCGCAACAATTTTTATCAGTCTATTGGAAGAAGGAATTTGCCGTTTTGAACTCTGTTACATTGGACTTCATGTTGTTTAAAGAGTTCTAAGAGGATAAACTGATATTTTCCCAAATTTTAAGTAGAAATAATGCTTTTTAAATTGTACATGGAAGACCTATGGTTTCCCGGTTTAAGTTCGTGTTGCGCTTGGATATGTAGGTGATTCATGTCAAATATATTAGTTTTGGAGATTCAAAAGGAAATCTGAAATTGTCCGAGTTTCAGATGCATTTTTGTCCTTAACCTACCTTAACTGCGAATGAAATTCTTATCCTATATTTTAAATTGGTTTTTAAACCGAGACCTAAAACGCAATATTTCTCATATTCTGCCGTTCTGAAAATACCAAAGAAAAGTAATTAGGAGAATTTCAAGGAACAACAACAAGAAAAACAAGCGAACATGTGGGTCGGTCGTCCAATCTGACATTTTTGAGAGCGCGGCGCGTTTATATGAAAATAAAATGAAAGTATGAAGGTACGAGATTTAAAGAGAATCGTGGCGCTAAATGTGAGGAGCACAAAGTAATAAAATTAATCCGAAAACATAAATATTCCATAAAGGGAAGCCACTTCCGCTACGTGCAAATGTGCGAATGGCCTTCGCACATTTCCGTATGCATCGGTCGTCCTTTCCGCCGTAACATCCCCCAGACCCCTCCAAAGCAAGGAATATGCAAATATTTCCGGGAATTTACAAAGTGCGGTCGCGAAAACGTAATAATTAGTTTAATATTTGGGTTCGTGCCGCAAAAGGAGTTTTGTAGACCATTTTTTGCCGGGTCTAGGATTTTTTTGTCGCTTGGTTTTATGAATAACGTTAGTTTATACGTTTTTGTCGGGTTTTGGTGTGTTTGTTAGAAAGTTTCTTTTTTATTAATATTATTACGGAATTTTATAGTTTTCCGTCTGGCTAGATGTTTTATAAATAAATATGCATAATATGTCTTTGTATAGTTTTGTATAAATTATAAAATTAATGATGTAATTACATGTTTGGGGAACATTAAAATTTCGCTTCATAACACGAAAATAAAATTTTAATTAAACTGAAAGTAAATAAATTTGAGATAACGAGTAATCAAAAATAAATTAAAAAATAATTATATTTACCGGATTTCAAATTACACAAGTCATACTCACGAATGGAACGTTGGAAAACACAAATTTAAAATCACATTTCGTCAATGTGTTTGTGATTGCGACCCGAGCCCGTATTGACTAAACACTACAATGTTCATGTGTAAAATGTTTTTTGTGTGCTTAAAATCGTAACATGGCGTACCATACGCATTCACCCCTCACCCCGACAGTGCGCGTATTTCTCTTCCGCCCTTACTTATCTCCCCCTTGCCTCCGCGCAAAACAAACCATATCGATTTTGGGAGCACCGTACCTAATATATACCCTGCTTGCAGTAGTTGCTAGGGTATATGCGTTATTCCGCCCTTATCTTCCGCGTACGCCACTGCTGCGACCCTTGAGAGGGGGGCAGCAGTTCCTCGAGGATAGGTCGTAACTTGCCCGAACGAAGGCCCTTGATGTATGTTCCTATATATTGCTTACTGCAGCTAAAGGTACAGACCGAAGAAAACGCGTAATAAAAATAAGATGGACGCCATTTTGAAAAGACTTTTTATGGGTCGTAAAACATAAAACTCTCATTTGGGGCTAATCAATGTTAGGGTACTTTTTTTATTGTTATGTTAAGTTAAAAGTGTAAGATATTTACTCGCGACCCCAGCGCCGCGTTTATGCCCTACCGGAATCCACCTTAGGGGCCACTTTTCCGAATCAAGGTACGGGGTGCAAAACATAAATGATCCCTTTTTTATTTTTTTCTTATCATCGAATCGCCATGAACGAAATCGCCGTGTGCAGTAAATGGTTTCGCCAGGTGGCGGTGCATTTACGGAATCAATTTATACCGTTTTCCTCGGGGATGGAACGGAAAACGGGTTTTCCACGCGCACATGCCCTACCGCGTATATGCACTATATTTCCGTACGGTGTTTGTTATGTATTTCGCGTCTTAGTTGCGCACTACAACAACAACATAAAACCAAACTCCATTAGCACGAACACGTCTTTAAAACGGTGCCCTAATTACCAACTAAAGTTCATTATCCAACAGTCACATATCTGTCATAATGCGTTTAAAAGCATTGCCGTTAGCATTGATGAGAGAATACTAATTGTAAGAGGAACGAGCAGGAAAAAGTGCAGATCAAGGAATTTCAGATAATTCTCACCGAACTAAAAGCGGAATTCTTTCCTCTCTGTCTTTGTCTCTCTCTCGCCTTGCTCTCCTTTCTGGTTTCTTTCTGTATCTCATAACTTATGAGTTATCTATCTTTCGTGATTTATAACTAAATGGATGTTTGGGTTTCGAATTAAAGGCAATGTATTGTAAAACTACCACCACCAAGAATTATGCACATAAAGCCATAAGAAAAAGTAATTATG